>LZPO01097574.1:9413-26859 GCA_001675575.1 Neotoma lepida
GAGCAAGGTGTCCGAGCATAGGTAACAAGATCCAGAAAGCCAGCTCATGCACCAGTCTAACTTCTTAACTTCTGCTCCCCGTGGGGGCGACCAGATCTTGCTATTCATCCAGTAAGCCACTAATCCTGGACACTATTCTCTACTTATTAACTGAACTCTTGCCCTTAATGGCCTCAGGCTCTGGGTCTGGGACCATTGTTTTTCTCAACTGGTGCTTTTCATCCTTAGGGACAGGAGTGCCTAGTTAGTAAATCTTTAACCTCTCTATTCTTGGTGTGATCGGGGGTAGGGGGACATGATGGGGAGCCCTGTGTGGGAGGAGGCAGAGTTATCATGCTGCATGGTTCCACAGTGGCAGGGATCTTTTCCAGTGAATTATTTTTGTTTAAAGAGACTGCTACTGTCTACATTGTCATCCTTCACCAAAGCCCATGCAAATTTCCCAAAGGGAAGGGAATAAGGAAACTCCCATAGCACATAGCGAGAAAGAATCATTAAAAATAAGAGTATAATGGTGTTGGAGAACTGCAGTTCTCAATGCCGAAATGCTGGCGCTTTGTCATGCAGCGGTGGCCGCCATGTGGTCCATGCCAGACCCTTTTTTCATGGCCTCTGCCAGATGATTTATGAAAATTCAGTTTCTACCAAGGAGGTAAAAATTTATAGTTTCCACAATAAAGTGGCGACAGTTTTTCCTTGTGGAAGAATTTACACCAAGTTTGGCTCCTTACACTTAGCAAATTGGTTTTCTCTGACCGATTTAGTGTGTATACAAATATTCATATGTATATTTGGAGTCTTGATTTGGAGGAAGACTGACATTTATAATACTTGAAAGATCTACATGAATTTGCTTCTGGGATACATCCCATGTGGAAACAGACAATAGACATTATGCTGTGTCCTACTGTCCTTTGACCTTCACATCACCCACTGTAATCCTTTCCTACTCTCCTTTGGAGTAACTCCCCCAAATTCCTTTGGGGTATGTTAACTATNATCTCTAATGTAAGTAAATTATCTCTAATATAAGTAAAATCATATTATTTACAATCTTCCCTGTATACACACACACACACACACACACACACACACACACACGTTTTAGGTTTGTTTTTTAACTCTACTAAAACTTTAGCTAAATAAATATCAAGATCATCGGTCAGCTTTCCATGATGACTATATTAATGAGTTAATTAATTCACTCTCCAATTGTGTCTGCTTTTACACTCATAAACTTGTAGTGGTGTTGAGTCTTTTTGTTCAAAGGCTATTTCAAAGGTCACATTGTATGTAATGTCCTCTCTGTGCATCTCACTGATGCTTGTGTATATAAATAGGAATTGTGTGCCACAGGGCAGTCATGCATTTCTTTCCTGAAAGGTATGCACTGACTGCAGGAACATTGTTTCAAGCAAGAATCATACTTTTACAAACTTTAAGCTATTTTAATGAGATTCTTTTGGAGTATGTAATGTTGTTGATTTACATAATCTCACGAGGAACCCCATAGAATGCCATGAAAATGGACCTTTACCAGTTAGCACTATAGCAGGAGACCAAGGAGGAGCTTGATATGGAAGCAGCCGAGCTTTGCTCCTGATGTGACTATTAACGTTGGCAGATGGCGTACTGATGGCAGCTTATGACACTACTCGCTGCTTTTGGCAAGAAGCCTGATTGCTTTATTTTTCAGAGTCATGTATTCTTCTGATACTTATAATAGCAAAGGCTATTTATTTCTGTCCAGTGTCCTAACACTTCAAAAGATAACATATTAAAGTAANACACCTCAGTTTCTTTCTCAGCACAGAGATTTTCAACCAAATCCTTGTTCGGGATCTGAGCAGCCTATTCACTCTTCCAGGCTTTTCAGGACATGAGGCAGTTTTTACTCCCTTTAGAGAGTCTAAGGACTGCTGAAAACAGTAAAAATGGCCTTCCTTGTTAAAGTCTGTTAAATAATATAGAAATAATACTATTGTTTTCCTACTTTTACATAGATAAAACCCCAGAAGGGCATGCATCAAACCATACCTAACTCAGAAAAGAAAAAAAGAACCTAATCGTATAATTTTTATTATTGATTTCAGTGTCTTTCTAGTTGATAAATTATTTTATGGGACATGTGATTTATTATAATTTGAAAAATACATGTCTTCTAGAATGTAATGTTTGTTGGGAAAGGTCTCAACATTTTAAAATAGGTTAGCAACAAGCCATTGCCCAAAGGACTCCATTTACAGTATCCATGCTTCCATTAAATAACTCTGGCTAATTGTTCAGTGAATTTTCGTGATTCACCAATGGCTGTTAGCGTCATCTGCCTGGACAGCACCAGTCACCGCGGGGAACACCACATTTAACTTTTATATACAGCAAGACCTTTCTTCTGAATTAGTTGATAAAAATCTTTTCTAAGTAATGTGTGTTGAAAACCGTTCCTTGTAGAACAAATTGCATAAAGCATTGTTTGAAGAGTGAAGTATTAGCCAGGTCCCCCATTCAGGATAAAAGGTCTAGATAGAATCTGCAATAGCATAGAAATGTTTCTAGAGGGTTGTGGCTAGCATTAAAAATGCTTGCCGTATACTTCATAATTTTACTGTGAGCCAGTAAGGTTAGTCATGTAATTAGTGTTTCAAGTTAAGAAGACAGTGGCTATATTAGGGTCTGAGCACTGCTGTGGATGGTAAGATATTCATCCTTGCCCCCCTTGAGTTTGTGATATAATGAGCAGGTGGTTAGAGCTATGGGGAGCTGTGGAAGAAGCTGGATGAGAGTGAGCCCCATCCAGTCTGGAGGATTATTGGGGAGCTCTCTAGTTAAAATAACCAAATTGAATCTTAAAATAGAAGAATAAGCAAGCAGAATGGCAGGTTAAAAACAATTACTTACATCAAAATCAAAGGTTCTCTTTCTCTCCCAAAATAGCAAGTTTAGGGGTAAATGATAAAATGGTCTGTTTTGTCTTGAAATGTCCAAAATCCACTGACTTGCTTTGCTTTGTTCTCTCTCTCATCCTCACAGAAGATGCATGTCTTCAAGAAGACCTTGCAGGCGTTGATCTACCCTATTTCTTCTACTACCCCACACAACTTTGAGGTCTGGACAGCCACCACGCCCACCTACTGCTACGAATGTGAAGGGCTGCTGTGGGGAATTGCAAGGCAAGGCATGAAGTGTCTGGAGTGTGGGGTGAAGTGTCATGAGAAGTGTCAGGACCTCCTCAACGCTGACTGTCTGCAGAGTGAGTACTCGGTCTATAGAAGCCTGCCATGTGTCTTCATCCTAGACCTCTACTTCCCATATCGTATAGGCTTTCTTCCACNACATATACAAAAGAGATACTGATGGCCCATCCAGTCACAGAGTCAATGGTATATCCTCTGCTCTTGTTCACTTTTCTCTTGTTGTGATAAAACACTCCGACCAAACATGAAGAAGAAAGAGTTTATTTCACCTTAGAGATCACAGTNTATCATTAAGGGAAATCAAGATGGGAACTCAAGTAGGAACGGAAGCAGAAAACAAAGAGGAATGTTGCTTTTTAGCTCGCTCTCTGGATTACGCTTAGCTAGCTTTCCTAGAAAGCGTAGGACCACCTGCCTGGGGAACAGTGCCACCCAAAGTGAGCTGGGTACTCCCGTATCAGCAGTTAACGCAGTCCCTCACCACTATGTCNGTAGGCCACTCTGATTGAGGCAACTCTTCAACAGAGGTTTCCTCTTCCCAGGTGACTTTAGATTGTGTTAAGCAGACAGTAAAAACTAACTAGGGCATCTCCACAGGATTGAACTAAGAATTAGTCACCATTGGAATCCTCACAGGGAGTCCTCGTGCTGAAAGTGTATCCTCAGCTAGTATAGAACCTCAAAGTGACCGCCAGTCTATTCTGCTAATAGTTCTATGTGATGGGACCATATATAATGTTACCTAAACTGGGGCCAGGACACACTCCTGAAATTAGAACTGTGGGATGTTTTTTCCATTTCTAACTGTTGCTGCCTGGTTGGGTATTCTTCTACACTCCCTGCATGGATATTGGAAATGGGGCTTTTGTTTTTGAATGTTAAAAGTAAATTAGCTAGGTATATGACCCAAATGGCATTTTCTTAATTTCACACAAATTTATTTTCTTAAAGTGAATGAATATGGCTAATAAAATGTACCTCAGAGATTTATTGAGAAGGCTGCATGAAATAGTCTGTGTTGACTCTAGGTATACTGTAGGCCATATGTTGATAGGTTCTTTATCTTTTGATACTTCTGGATAGACACAACTAACAGTGATCTTTATTACAATCTTAAATTTTCGTTGTTTAAAAATTTTTATCTGATAGCAGATCCAGAAATGTCTACCTTCTGTGCTCTTGGCTATGTATAAGTTGACTCTGTACCATGAATTATATTTGGGAATTCTCTTTGACTAACTTTAACAAAGAAATCTATTTATGTGTGAGTATTGGTTTGCAACACAATGCCTTTTCATGGCGACATATTGTCTGCTCCCCCTGAGTGTCTTCTATATGGATGCAGTCAGGGTAAGGTTCATGGATTGCCTGGAATTGAGTGAGGCNGAAGAAAATGTCAGGCTGCTTGGAGCTTTGGTGACAGCGGGCTAGCTGCAGTCAGTAATGGACATAGAACTTCCTCTTGTCCTCGGCACATCAGCCTTCTCCCAACACAATCAGATCAGAGTAAACAATACAATTTTAACAAAACATTTAGTTTCCCACCCACATAACCCCCTTATTTGTAAACCTTGAGGCAGAATCTCCTGTAGCCCAGTCTGGCCTGGAATTTACTATGTAGCTGAGGTGACCTTAAATTCCTTATTCTCCTGGNTCTATAGCTTACNTGCCAGGGTTATAGATATGTATTGCCAAGCACAAATTCTTCCTTGAAAAAGAATATGATTAGGAATGATCTCTTAAAAGAAAGAGTGTTTAAATATTATTCATTCAATTTAATTACAAAATATTATCCAATTAAAATTTAATATTGGGGATGGAGAGATGNCTCAGTGGTTAAGAAAATGTTCCACTTTTCCAGAGCTTCTGAGTTTGGCTCCCAGCATCCACACTGGGTGACTCACAACCATCTGTAATTCCAGCGCCAAGGGATCCACTCCCTCTTCTGGCCTCCTTGGGCATTGTACTCATGTGCGCGAAAGTATACACACACACACACACACACACAGACACACATAAACACACACAGCACATACACACTTATGCACAAATANATACATATACATAAAAATTAAAAATAAAATCTTTAAACTTTAATCCTTGTGTTTAAAAATTAATTGTAAACAAGCATTTTAATAAATAAGAATATCAGAAAAGTCACAGATATAAAAATATCACCATCTAATAAAAATGTCTTAAATCTCTTAGAGAAAAAAATAAAGTGCTTTGGATTATGCCAAAAAAATGAGATTGTTCCATTTTTGTCTTTCAAATCCATCCATTAAACTCTAGAAACATTTCCATATTCAGTTTCTATCTCTTAAAAAAGTATTTATTTGATATTGAGTAAATAATATAATTAAAATTTTCACTGAGGTTATTCATTAAGATGAACTTTTATTAATTAAGTCAATTTCCCATAGACATACCCAAGGCCAACCTAATGCAGATAATGCATCGTTGAGACTTTCTTCCTGGGGCATTCTAGGTTGTGTCTAGCTCATAATTAAAGGCCCATCATGTGTACACTTTTTGTGGTAACTAATGTGGGAGAGNGCAGCCCATGTCAGGCAGCACCATTCCCTAGATACAGAGCCATGAACTGTGTAAGAGTAGAGAAACTTAACTGAACATTCTCAAGGAAGGGGCTAACCGTGCTTATGTGTTTTCATTTCTCTCTGCTCTTGGCTGAANGTGATGAGACTTCCCTTCTGTGATGTAGTAGGTTGTAACCTGGAATTGTGAGCCAGTACAAATTCCTTCACATCTATTTAAAAAATATATATGAACGTCTATGTAAGTTAGAAGAATCAAAAATACCATACAATGACTAGGGTAGATATGGATATCACTTCTTTAATAACCCTATCTAATTTTTCCATAAATTCCACATTTTCACGCTGATCATAATGAAGTTCTACAAATATATGTGTTTAGCATAGCAGCTTTTCATAAGAACTTGCAAGAAAATATGAAAATTCCCCCTCCAAAATCTTTTCTTAAGAACTGTCTCTTTGTTGTTTCAACCAAGAAGCTGGTGTTGGTTTGTGTTGGTGTCTGCCTCCCAAGTGCCAAGACTGCGGTGGTGAGCCATTCTGCCTGGCTCAAAATATCTTTGATTGTCCTCACAAGGTAGAAAAGATACAAGTATAAAGGCAACAACAATCTGCACGTAATGTTGGATCCTGAACTAACTAGCTCCAGAGTCCCACAAAACATGTGTTTAGCCCATATTAATTCCTGAGAAGTCCAAATATCACTTACGGTCAGAGTCTGTCACCAGGTGTTCAGCAAGCAGGTCTTGTGAGGTATGTCCTCTGTCTCCCTGACTGATGCTACACCATGCGTCTGTGTCCTAATACAAGCCCCTTTAAACTCACATCGTTAATAAGATCTGGCTATTTCTGTTGTTTGCAAATTGGATATTGATTCCTCTCCTTCTGTGATCCCATTACCAACGTTTGCAACAANNATATTTTGAGACAATCAAANAGGTTGAATATATTGAGCATTCCTCTTGGGTAGTAGNTTTAGTCTTGGAAGAAAGTAAATAATATTTACTTCTCTATAACTNAACACACATGTAAGCTGTGGAAGATGCTTAATAAATGTGGGATAAACAATGGAGAAAGGCACTAAAAACTACAGTGAAAAGTGGCCGCCAAGCAGGAGGGGGCACTGGAGGGATGGCTTGGTGATTTTAAGCAGTGACTGTTCTTGCAGACAACCCAGGTGTCTCCACCCTCATGNTGTCTCACAATCATCTGTAACAACAGTGCTGGGGGACCTGATGCCCCCTGACTGCTGTGGGCACCAAACACATATATGGCATACATACAAACATACAGGCCAAATGCTCATACACATNAAATAAAAAATAAAGTTTTAAGTAGCCCAGAATGACCAGATAATCAAATTTCTGTAAAACTCTACACAGTTGGAGACAGTAGATGAGCAGATTGAAGAGCCCAGTGGAACTACTGAGTTCAGAGGGTCTGGTGTCCTGTCAAGAACTGAATGAGAGACAGAGACAAGGAGACAGAGAGAGAGAGAGTGCACNAGTGCATGCATATGGACACCTTGACAANTTGTTGAAGCTTGTCTGATTGGGCAGAAAACTTCAAGCCTTTTGTAATAAAAGATGATTTAAAATAAATAAGTAATCTTTAAGCCTTCAAAACTAATTAATGAGCAACATTTATGAATGGTTTGTAAGAAAATTATCTAGGATTCATAATTTTCACTTCCCCCACAAAGTAAATAGCTCATCCAACTCTCTTAAAGCAGGGGAGGAAAACTCAAACCAAAGCATAGTCATATCCATGGCATGGTCATGATGCTACTTTTGGTGAGGAAAATGTCAAGATAAAGACATATAAGAGTATTCATGCTGAATTATATGTTACTGAATTTGCCCTAGGACCTAGGAGAAAGTTCAGGAAAAGAGAACAGGTGGCAACATTGAGAAAAACTTTAGACGGAAATTCTAGTCCCCTGAAGAAAAATCAATAAATCTCACAAACTTTCATTTTCTGATTTACAATGTTTTCACATTAGTCTAGCCTCAACCCCAGAGCTAATCAGACATTACAAAGACTGAGTGGGCAGTGGGCCCAGCTGGCTACACTTTCAGTTCAGCCTTCAGTGCCATCCCAGAAATGGTGGCTACGTTTGTGGTGGACAGACCCAGAATGAAAGGAGAGTTATTGCTCTTCAGTCCCGTCCAGCATCTGCACCCCTCTGCTTTGTTGTGCATGGAGCTCAGTGCTCATGAGTGCTCTTCAGGCCCACCATGGTGAAGGTAGCAGCTGTCAGGTTTTCATGAACAAGGAACATGTAGCTACCCTGGGCCCTGGCTGGAGTACAGTATCTTCCAGACCTTTGAAGCGCCTATTATTCCAAAGCACTTGACTTTATGGAGAAGAACATGGCGATCATCCCTTAGACTCCCCAGGGTTCTGTTTTCTGGGTTTAATTGATGATGTCTGAACCTTCGAATAGACTGTACTGTGTATATGGGATAAACAACAGACGTGAAGCAGCAGAGACCAGAAAACGCTGAGAGCCACCTCCTCCGTCATACACAGACCCTAGCCTCTGATGTATGTGTGCAAACAGGCGGAAGTGAGAGTGAAGTCCAAAATTTGTAGAGCGAATCTTAAACGGTCTTATTAATTGAAAACACCAGGCCAGGTATTGAGGTAAATTCTNAATGATCAGAGAGACAGAACAAGCCACAGCCTACCTCACCTTGCCAACTCCTCAGCTGATCTTGTTTCCTCAGACTGCAGGCTTCTGAGTCTTCACCCAAATGAATCTCAGCTCAACTGCTGCTCAAAGCCTGAAAGCTTAAGAGGCCTCTAGCTTCTGGTTTCCACACCTTATATACCTTTCTGCTTCCTGCCACTACTTTCTGGGATTAAAGGCATGTGTCTTTCTCAAGCAAGACATGAGATCTCAGGTACTGGAATTAAAGGTGTGTGCCACTGGAATTAAAGGTGTGTGCCACCATGTCTGGCTGTTTCCAGTGTGGCCTTGAACTCACAGAGATCTGGATGGATCTCTGCCTCGGGAATGCTAGGATTAAAGGCATGTGCTACCACTGCCTAACCTCTATGTTTAATCTAGTGGCTGTTCTGTTCTCTGACCCCAAATAAGTTTTATTAGGGTACACAATATTTTGGGGGACATAATATAATCACCACAAAAATTCTAGAAAGGAGACCGAGCGAGGGGAATAATTGGTGATGAGGAAGAGTGGGGTGGGGGTAAAGGAAACATAGGACATAGCCAAGGAAAGGAGTCTGTAAGAGGGAGGCTCCACGCAGAGATCACGGGAAAGAGGATGGCAGAAATGAGGGGGAGGGAACACATAAACACCCTTTGTTTAAAAATGTCAAATGCTAATAAGATGGCTCAGTGGTTAAGAACACTCACTGCTCTTGCAAAGGATCTGAGCTTAGTCCCTAATACCCACATGGAGTGGCTCACAACTGCCCTACAACTCCAGCTCCAGGGGCTCTGACGCCATCTTCTGGCCTCTGTGGGTACCTGCATTCACATGCTCTCTCTCCTCTCTCTCTCTCTCTCTGTCTCTCTCTGTCTCTCTCTGTCTCTCTCTCTCTCTCTCTCTGTCTCTCTCTCTCTCACACACACATACACTCTTAAAAATAAACCTTAAAATGTCATAATATCTAACCCATAAATAGTGGTTTATAAAAGAATATATAAGTAAAAACAAATCCAAGCAGCCCACAGCAGTCTTAGAGAACAGCAGTCTAGAGAAGACTGATAGTTCTACTTCCTAAAGAAACAGAGGCCACTCCTCCGAGTACATACACTTGCTGCCTGGTGGTAAGCCTAGTGATCTTGCTTTTGTCTGTGCTTAGACAAAATAATCNAAAAGCCTGTCCAACTCACTGCAGCATGACACAGGGGGACAAGGTCGGAGATGGTGGCCTGGGATGTGTTTATATCCCACAGGGGGACAACACAACACGGAGGAGCAGGAAGCCTCAGGCAGCTTCTAACGGCAGTGTGAACTGTTTGTACAGCTAACCTCCGGGGTGTCAGAGGCTATTCAAGGAAGAATATAAGCAGAAAGAAACCTGTGTTTAAAATTTTTCATGTGTTGTTCTATTTTCTTTAATTTCTGAATAGGATGTGAAGAAACTAAATATGATTTTTAAAAAATATGTCTTTCCTTCTTCAGTCTCTCCCTTAAGTTGCCCTTGACGTATTTGAAAACTGAGTGCATTTTAAAATTATTGATTTGTCCCCTTAAGCCATTAAGATATTTTTGTTACTCTAGACTAATTGGGAAATCTCAGAAATTACCAGTGAGATACAGTAACTCGTCCTGATTTTTTATTTTTTATTTTTTTAGTGAACACATTTCCCAAACTCATCCTAGAAGATTGCATTTGCTGATGGGATGCTTAACTGCCGTGGGGATGATACAGACAGAGCCAGCACGACAGGGGAACTTTGGCTTGGTTTGGGAGGCAGATCCACTGACAGTCACATCACTTCTGTAAGAGGTGGCAGTTCCTCAGGAGAGGGCCCCCAGCCCACATACCCCCATTTTCATCACAGAGCCACCTACAGGGGTGGGAGAGATGCTCCATCGCACCGCAGCTCCTCCAGTTATCCAGGCCTTTGTTTGCAAGAACTGTGGGTTACAAAGCTTTGAGTGTCTGAGGAGGAGGTGGTCTCTGGGGGTGTCACATGTCTGTTCCATGAAGAGACTGAAGGCATGGGAAAGGAGGAGGGCTGGGGTTATCTGGGATAGAAAGCAACTAATGGGAAGGGTGGGAAGATGTCAACTCTGTGCCCACCTACATGATTCCCTGGAAAGAAAACAGGCATCCAAAGAGGACCACCCACATGATGTCACAGGGAAAGACACGTTTCTATGCTAGAAACTGTAGTCAGCAAAAGCAATACTCAAATGCCTCAGTCCTGACACTCAATGTGCTTTGGATGCTAACCCATTACCACCAGGTCTATTAACCTCAAGTGCATGTAATGTAGATGTCTAAAAACTATCAAACAAACTAATTTTTCCAGTTTCTTTGGACTTTGATGTCATTTGTCTTTAACACTGTATTAACCCCAGCTGGCTAACAGCAATGGAAATAGTAGCACTTGGCAGGTACTGGATACGGCACTGTTCATGGGTGCTTCACTGTAATTATGGAGCTCAAAGTCCTGAAATTCCTTGTTAGGATGAAACACTTTGATAGATGGCTCTGATCTCTGCCTGTTTGACTTTCTAAAATCCCACATTTAATCATCATTAGATCATTATAACTCTCATTATTTATCACTCTACCTACTTGCTTCAGTTCAATCCTCACCTAACCTCNTTAGANGAGATATTACCACTGTTCCCTGTTGTTTATGGATGAGGCAGCTAAGGTTGAGGGTGAAGAAGTAACTATGAAGGTTGGGTGAAGATTAGTTGTAGAGCGCTTACTTAACAATAATGAAAGTCCCAGNGTACAGTGTCTTGTCCTTCAAATAGCCAAGCACAGTGTGATATGCTCTCCAGCACCCAGGATGTAGAGACAGGAGGATCAGACGTTCAAGAACATTGTCAGCTACAGAGTAAATTCAAGGTCGGCCTGGGAAATAAGACTCTGTCTAAAAAGAAAGGGAAGAAAGGAAGGGAGAGAGGGAGGGAGGGAGAAAGGAAGGGAGGAAGGGAGGAGAGGAAAATTGGAGGGAAACAAGAGGGAAGAAGAGGAGAGGAGAGGAACAGACAGGGGGTGAGGGGAGGGGAAGAGAGGGGAGGACAATTCGNGTGTAGAAAGCTGCTATTCTGGTCCAATTGGAATTCTATAGTAAACTACCATAAACTAGATGGGTGCTCAATATCAAAACTTCATTTCTCACTGAATCAGCCCTAGTCATCCCCAACATTTGTTACACTGCCAGCTATTGATTTTCTGTGCTCCACATGGATATGGGGAAAGGGACTCCCTTGCCCTGTTCTACAAGGGCACTAAGTCCCATTCGTCAGGGCTTGGCCCTCAGTACCTTCCTATTCTCTTGACCGCCCCCTTCTGACACTGTCACATTGGTGATTAGGCTTCAGTGCTGAGATTTAGGGGCAGGCACAAGCATTCAGAACACATCAGCTAGTGACTGGCAGGTGGGGGCTTACTCCAGGCTGTCTCCTTTACCCCAAACATTGCTAACTACATGCCCTTGCACCCTCTTGCCAAGTGATCTTAACACATGCCTTCTGAGTGTAGCTGGGTGCATGCCCTTGTGTTGCACCGACTGTCAGATGCATGTGCTGTGGAGGTCCATCAGGTTCAGGTTCAGCAGGCTCGGCTTTCTGGTGACAGGCATATAGCCCTTGTTTTCTGTGAATTCCAAATTGGAAGCCAAGGGCCAGATGTGTTCACCTCATAATTATATTCTTCAGCTCTTTAATTATTTTGCATTGAGGGGAGTACTCCCTCCAGTATTATGGGCTGTGGCACTGTCTACAAGAAGGAGGTGATTCATTGTATTGATTATGATTGTCTTTTTAACCTTTAATTCCTTCAAGAACTTGTGTGGCTTCTGTATCTATTAAGCACATGGCTATCGTCTAAACAGTGTGCTAGATGTTAAGCTACACATTTAATAGAGCACTTGCCCTACCAGCTAGAAATGCAGACATCCACACAGGTAAGTGGGTCACATGTGAGTGGTAGACACACTAGTGGTGTTTGAGTGTTTGCGAAGTGGCAGTAGTTCCATCACGTGAAGGGGCTAACGGTACAAACGGGGCTCGTCTGTTGCCTTTGTTTTCTGTAGTAAAGGACAGACAACATGATTGTTAGATTTCAGAGGACTGCATTTTCTGCTAAGGAGAAAATAAAAATATATTCTGAGAGTAGAGGGTCATGCATGAGGCAAGAGACCCAAAGGGTGCAGATTTGTTTAGAACATCTGTTGAGCAAATGAAGAAGAGGAGAAGNTGGGGGCAAAGAAGAAAGTTGAAGTTTTACATATGTATAAATGTAAATAAATATATAAACTCACAAGAATATGTGCATAAAGAGAGTGGTGGAGTGAAAGGGATGATGAGAAAGAGAAGGGGAGAGAGAAGCAGGCAGACATACTTATTTGGAAAAATGCTATTGTGAAATAGAAAGTTACGAATTTCATGTGAAAACTTATATCATTCAAATAATAAGTTAAAAAAAAAGAAAATGAGAGGTTCTGGTTGATAATCCTGTGAAAGTCTGTAGAAAGGAACACATTTCCCTGTGTTCCCTTCTGTGTAAGGTTGAAGTCTCACCGACTGGAGGAGGACCCTCGCTTCTATCTAAACTGAATTCTCTACCTGCTATGTGGTGTGTAACTGCATGGCCTGATCTATCCATTGAGTGCTTCTAAAGGGGGCGATGAAGGCTGCATCCCGGCAGCGCATCCTGTGTGACAGAGAGCTCTGCTGCAATGCATCTCCTTTGATCTCAGCTACTGTTGATCACTACTCCAGGAAGCTACCGGAGTATTTTGAAAGACTTACATAAATGCTTATTTGCAGCTATCCCTGATTACTTTGAAATTACTCTGAAATAAACAGAATAAGCCCCAAAGGACTAGAAATTTGTGACAAATTGCAGCAATTTAAAAAACCAGTCTGATTGGAAAATGAAGATGTGGGTTTGATGAACAATGGAGCAATGGAAAGGGCTTAGAGATCAGCTCCCAAATTAATTATGATTCACGCCTCAAACTCTGATGGAAGCTCTTCAGAAACGAAATGTAAACACAGAAAAATTTCAAAGCTACATATCTCCTCTGGAAATGACAGATAAGGGGCTTAAACACAAGTTTCTGTCAGGCACCCCTCCCCAAATTGGCAATTTCAGTTCACAGGTCTGACTGTTCCGTACATACTCGAGCAGAAACACAACCAGAACATCAAAAGAGGAGGTGAGAGATTTCAAAGTTAATTGTCAGAGATTTGATTCCTTGGGATAAGAAACCTCTTGACATTTTAGCTTTCAATTTGGTAGTTGCTGCTTATGCGAGCATTTACCGTGTGAACAGTACTCAGCTGGACTCCTTCTGAATTTAGAAGCATAAGCCCAGGGCCCTTGACACCACAGGACTGGGGAATTCTTTCCCAGAGCCTCTGGACCAACCAGTGATCATGACCTTAACCTTTTTGGTATCAGGATGGGAAATGTGCATCTTTATGCTGCTTCTAACCCTCTGAAGACTTAGCATAACTGCCACTAGGCTGATTTCTCCCGAGACTTTGAATCTCGTAGGTGTTTCCTACCCATCTCTAAGGTTTAAGGAACATTCCAGTACTGGAAGTCACCTATGCCTGTTAGGTAGGGTAGCGCAGCCGCACAGTCCAACCTAACTATATTTTACTAAGTAAGAATTATGCACTGTGTAGTCAAGCTGTTACTGGTAAATTACAAACATGCTTAATTACTTAATGGCACATAATTTACAAATATGCAGCTGTTATAGGGTATGTTTTAAAGGATGAGTAGGGTATTTAGAATGTTCTTTAAAGTGGGATTCATTCTTTTTTAATCTTCTCATTTAAATATGTTTTGGGAGCTTGTAGCTCAGATGGCAGAGCAGATAAAGGCACTTTTCCACCAACATTGTCGATGTGAGTTCAATCCCCAGGACCTGACTCTGACATCTCCATGTGTGCCATGACATAGGCATGTCCACACATGTACACACTCACATCCCAGGAGGCCGCACCCAGCAGTGAGGATACCAGCGGTGGGTAGGGAAGTTGAGGGCCACAGACATGGTATTTGGGAAATACCCAGAAAGTTGATGTCAATCACAAAACAAAAGTTTACTATAAATCAAAGAGGTTTTGGTTGAAAATGAAATTCCACTCAGTTGACACTGTGACTATGTTGGTGAAGGTTTAAGTGTGCTGCCTGCTAGGGGCTATAGCATCCAGACCAGAGATTTCCAGATGCTCTTTGTAAAAAAGAACTCCAGGTGAATTTTGTGCTGTGTCTCAGTATGTAAGTGTGGAATGGAATTCTTGCAATGTAAAGAAAACTCAACATCTCGTTATAGTGCATCCCTCTGAGAATAATTTGGGTGATCTCTGGATTATTGATTTCCAAGTGAAATGTGCCACTATTATCCAATCTAGTTTTCAGTTTTGTTTAGAGTCATTGAATACATACATGTGTCATATGACACACCTTACTGATTGCACGTATCCTTCATGTTGTTTTTGAAGTTTTAATGCAAATCAAATACTTACAGAACTCCTTATTTATTCCAGTATTGCGGTTGTATGGGTAACAGACATTCACTCGGTTGCCAATAATGCAAATGAACACTAATTGTTCTCGGTGTAGTGATTCTTTCTCCTGATGTTTAACAGAAAAGCTGTTTAACAGAAAAATTAAATCTTTGACACTTCTTTGGAACCACCACAGAGTGACTCCTGTATGGTCACACAGCCTCTGATTCTCTATTGCAGGAGCGGCAGAGAAGAGCTCGAAGCACGGTGCTGAGGACAAGACTCTGACCATCATCACAGCCATGAAAGAAAGAATGAAGATCAGAGAGAGAAATAGGCCAGAGGTGTTTGAAGTCATTCAGGAAATGTTCCAGATCTCCAAAGAGGATTTTGTGCAGTACACAAAGGCTGCCAAGCAGAGCGTGCTAGATGGGACATCTAAATGGTCAGCAAAAATAACCATTACAGGTAGAATACATTTCTTAAGTGCTTTATTTCATATAGAGGTTTTTTTTTAATGTGTCTCAGGAATCACCATTAGTTAAAAAAATTACAGGTAAAAAAATAGATTTTTTTTTAATCTTGTCAATCAGTTGACAAATCTACCAGTTACTTCAATTTTCTCAAATATATGCAGGATAATTAGAATAATTTCAGTCTGTGTTCTCCTACTTTACTCATCAATGACCTAAAATTTCAAAAATTAGCTTTTCAATTGCCTACTACTGAATAAAGCAAGTGGGGTCAATAATCTCCTCACTGAGGGTCACAGTTAATGTGTTTCTTTAAGGAGAGTCATGTTAGTAACTAACTATACATTCATCCACTTGATCCTAAAGTAAAGACCAAGATGCTTTAAATTCTTTAAATAAAGCTCTAAAGTTGGTCCTTTGCATGATATTAACATANACATTGGANCTAGAGATGGGTTNGTGCTTATGAGCACTTGTTTCTCTTGCAGAGGATCTGAGTTCAGCTCCCAGCACTTACCTGGGGCCTCACAACCACGTATAACTCAATTTCCAGGGCTCTGGTGCCATTTTCTCACCTCTATGAGCCCTGCACACATGTGGTATACATATANACATGCTGGCAAAATACCCATACATGTAAATTAAGCAGAACCAGAAACATAGAGCAATCTTCTTAACTTTCATTTTATTATATAATAAAATGAAGATACTTTATTAGATTACTCTAATCTATACTCTCATACCAAATCCATTAAATTTTGAAATCACATACATTTGAATTTTGCTGAACAATTTTTTGCATATGGTACATGTAACCTGAGCCAACACATATATGTAAATACTTATCATCAGATAGTTTCTTGATTTTTGAAAAAAATTTACAGATATTCTATTTACAGATAGTAAATATATATAAATATACAGATAGTCTATGTTTCTAGTCTTGTCCAGCATGGTGTTTTGAAATATGAATACAGTTCAGAGTGGCTAAATCTAGCTAGCTAATTCACAAAGTATGTGGCAGCAGCATCATTTTGTCCTGAATGACACCCATTCTGTGTTTTAAAAATATGGTGCATGGCATTTGCTGTAGATGCCTTGATGATATGTGATATGTCTCTTGAAATATGTTCCTCCTACCAAATCCTAAAGTAAACCATATATTTACACACACACACACACACACACACACACACACACACACACACACACATTATCTTTCTCTCAGACCTCAACAACTTCTTGCACACAGTGCTGTAGTTGTAGTCTCACTTTAGGAATGACATCATGTTGTATCAGATCCTTTCACTTAACACAATGTCTTCAAAATTCATGCATGCTGTGGGAAGTGACAGTATTTCATTATGAGTTTCTATTAATAACTTAACCAAAGACTTGAGTCAACATTTAACAAAATAAGATTTATACCTAGCTAACAGTTCATGAAAAAAAATGTCCGATACCATTGATTATCAGGGAAGTTCAGATCTCAAACACAGTGAGTTACTTCCTCACACATGTTAGAATGTTTATCATCCAAACATACAAAACTAAGTGTGGGTCAGAATGTTGAGGGAAAGGAGCCCTGTAGAGTGGAGAGAGGAATGATTATAAATTAATACCATTATTGTGCAGAGCAACAAGAAGAGTCCTATAAAAAATTCAAAATGGAATTACTACGTGCTGCAATAGCCCCACTATGGAATGTATACCCCCAAACGATGAAACCACTATCTTAAGGAAATAGCCTTACTCCTGTGCTCCCTGCAGCACAATCCCCAGCATCTAACATTTATCAACAGGTGGACAAAGGAAAAGTGGTAGGCACACACAGTGGGCAGTGCTCTACAGGAGAAAGCACAAGGCAAGACAGTCCCATTAGTGAGCATATTCTGTCACAGATGTTTATGGAGATGAGTGGGCTNTGAAAACAAGAGTGGTGAAGATGGATCTGCACACCCAGGCCAAAATGACAGGAAACATTTTCTCTAATGGTTTTGTTTCTGGAAGCATCATCATATTGAAGTTTTTAT
>LZPO01097575.1:3117-15741 GCA_001675575.1 Neotoma lepida
CCTCCAAAGCAAGGTCTCTCATGGAGAGTCCCCAGAGCCTGGTACATTCAGTTGAGGCAGGTCTAAGACCCTCCTCCCTGTGCCAAGGCTGTGCCAGGTTACCCACCATTGGCACTGGGCTACAAAAAACCAGCTCATGCACCAGGGATGGATCCTGATCCCATTGCCTGGGGGCACCCTAAACAGTTCAAGCTAAACCACTGTCTTGAGTATCCAGAGGGTCCAGTCCAGCAACATGGGGGCTCCAGTGCCATTGGTGCACAGTTCATGCGTTTCCACTAGTTTGGCTGGCCATCTTAGTACATTTTNCCATCATGATCTCCATGTCCCTTGCTCACAGAATCTTTCCTCTCTCACAACAACTGGACTCCTGGAGCTCGGTCTGGCGCCTGGCTGTGGGTCTCTGCATCTGCTTCTATCTGTTTCTGGATGAGGGCTCATGGGGGCTTCTCAGCTATTGGTCAACAGTTCATGCATCTCCACTAGTTTGGCTGGCCATCTTTGTACACCTTCCCATGATGATCTTGTTGTCTCTTACTCATAGAAGGCCCCCCCTCTCCCATGGATTGCACTCCTGGAGCTCAGCCTAGTGCCTGGCTGTGGATCTCCGCATCTGCCTCCATCAGTCTCTGGATGAGGGGTCTATGATGACAGTTAGAATATTCATCCATTTGAATGCTCACTGGAGTATGCCAGTTCATGNTCCCTCTCGATTATTTCCAGTAGTCTAAGGTGGGGTCATCCTTGTAGATTCCTGAGAACTTCCCTAGCATTCTGTTTCTCTCTGTTTCCATGATGTCTTCATTTATCATGGTATCTCTTTCCTTGCTCTTACTATTTCCCTGTTTCCCTGTACCAACTCGAACCTCTCGTTCCCCTATGCTCTCATCCTCCATCTTTTGTTTTTCATTCCCCCCTCACCCCCAGTCTTCCCATGTAGATGGATCTACATAGATTCATTCTTAAGGTGCCTCGGAGTCTTCTTTCCACGGATTCACGTGAACCCACAAACCCATGCCATGATACTTCGTGACAATCTGTACTGTTAAATAACACAACCTAGCAACTGCTTTGCCTTTCTGTGAATAACCCAAAAGGAGCCACAACAATTTTCTCCTGTTTTGTAGCCATTTCTTTATAATAATTATGAGGTTATAATAGATTTACAATATTTCTTCCTTTCCTTTCCTCCCTATAAACCTTCCTACAGACACTTTCTGAGACTCCTTCAAATGCATGGACCTTTTTTTCACACTTGTTGCCTNTATATATATTTGTATATGCATTTATGTTCATAACTATAATCTGCAAGTTTATATAGTGTTAATGATGTTCGTGATTTTGGGGATGACCACTTGACACAGGTTAACCAATACAGTGCAGTTATTTCTTTTGTTTGAATCATTACCTTCTCAAAGAGTGTTGATGCTCAAAATAATTTATAAGAACTTTCCAAGACTCGTGTCTCCTTACAAAATTTATATAAACAGCAAACAATTATTGAGGTAAAGAAGACACATTTATGGTTTAAATACTTAGAAATTCCTAAGATAATCATTGCNATACAACTATCGTGAATAATAACTACATGTTGATGGGCTTTTTAATAATCACAGGAATTACCCAAACTCTCAATAATTCATCATTTAACAAAATATATTTGAATGAAACCATTTGTTTCCACATCATTTGTCTATTTTCAGAAACCTATCTGTAGCATATCAATTTTTTTTAGATCTTGAAGTCAAATACNATGTTTCTATTTAAGTAACTTGCATGAAATCATTCTCCACATCCCCACATGGAAACATATTTATTCTATATCATGAATATGTATTATCACTGTTAATTCAAAATTATTATTCCTTTGAGCTGGACAGATGTCTCAGTAGTTAAGAGTACCTATTGCTCTTGCAGTGGACCTGACAGTAACCACCACATATGTAACACAGCTTACAACTGACTGCCACTCCAATTCCAATAAAATCCAAGGACTCAAGCCTCACGGCACAAGCACTCATATGCTTATCCACAGATTTAGACACACGATTCAAAAAAGTAATCTGTAAATCATTCATTAAAAGTTTTACACAAAGTTAATTATCTAAATGCAAAAAAAAAAGAGATGGGAACAGATATGAAACAAAGTACAAGGAAGAGGCTGGGGAGATAGGTAAGCAATTAAAAACCAGAGGATCACAGTTCAATTCTCAGCACTGAAATGGTGGCTAATCTTAACTATAGTTATAGATGATCTGATGCTCTATTCCAGCCTCTGATGGAAATGCATTTATGTGTTGCGCAACATGCAAGCAGGCAACACATGAAACCCATATAATAAAAGTTAATAAATATTTTTATAAGTATTCAAGAAACATAAGAAGAAAGGAATGAAGAGTATGGGAAGGCATTGGAAGGTAATGATAGTAAAATTATGTTCAATTCTTTAAGAGGTGTCTAATACAGTGTAGACGATAATATTGAGTTCATAAATATCAATCACTGATTATGTGGAATATTTGCCATCCTGCAAGAAAAACCCTCTCTTAATTTTAAAAATGAACAGGCAATATATTTTGGTTTAATTTTATGGCTGTGGCAGAAATTAAGATGGAATGTATCCTTTAAGGAGATTTAAATCTCTTTACAAAGTTTCAGAATAGGTGGGGGTAAATACCATGCCTTATCTACCAGTGTACTCTTCAGTTCTCAGGTATAATGGAGAAAATGGAGCCTATCATTGACTTATTCTAATTACCCAATGTATCATGATTTTAAGCAACCACTGATTCAATGTGATAGACCTATAATCTCATAGCTACCACAGACTATGCAACACACACTTCAATTTGGGTGATAAAGTGTGCAAGTAATTGCTTTGCAATTTAGGCTGTTTTGACAATTTTGATATTTTTAAAAATTTTATATTGACATTCCTTCATTTTTTATCATTTTTTGTAAATTTGATGTGAGCACTAGTTTCTACATATAGAATCACTTGCCTAATGCCTTAATGTATCATTAGAAAGAACACATTCAAAGGGAAAACTCACTTTTCACATAGCTGAAAAGACACAATTGAAATACTCACAAATTCATCAAATATACCAGACACANCATTCTCTTCTCTAAATTGCGATCATTCTTTGAACAATTGCTCTGAAGCATAACTCTCAAGTACCTTGATATTTCCCTTGTTTGAAACACTAACCTCCCAGCTAATAATCTTGACCTTCAGAGATTTGTTCTGTTTAGGTTTGATGAACTTCCTGTGAAGAAAAGGCACTGCTCTTTTCTTTCTGTGGTCACATAACACATTTTCAGCTGCCCGTTTTCAAGGCTGTAATGTCACCAAGGGTAGCTTTCTTCACAGTTGAATGATTATAATCAGCAGATAACTGACACTGTGCATTATTTGTTTTGGAATATTTTCCCTCGCAAGCAAGAATGCACCATTTTATGCAAGGTTTTTCAATGAATAACATGTGCCAGTTATTGATAACAAAGAAATTCTTAAGTAGTNTGCCTGATAAATAGAGCCTTGATTATGAGAAGCACAATCTCCTAATTTTTTACAGCCTACTGAGAAAATGATTATTAGATGTGGTGAAAATCTCTACCAAGCGCTCAGTCAGAGCAATGAAAATCTATATTCCAGCAGTGAATACATTCCATTTGATATTTGCCTCCTTTCCCTCCCCTCTGTTTCCCTTAATCAGAAGGAAAAACACTTTCATAAGCCATCAACAGTTTCAGTGCAAGTTTCTAAGGAGAATTTATTGAATTTTTTTCTGCTCTCAATGAAAAATAAAGAAGAAAAGAAAAGAAAAAGGGTGACATTCTTATGTTGTTTATGCTTCTCTATCTGTGTAGTGGAAAAATAAAATGAAAAAAATCTCAATATGGAAGCGCAGATAATGGGTAAATGGCAAAAGGGAGGTTCAATTAGCTCAGATTATTAACAGAGACATGCTACATCTGGCTGTGGCTGAGTCTGTTTGTCCAGAAATATCTATCAAACAAATGATTAAAATCAAGACCCAACAGATGTGCATCTCTCCACACAGGACCCTTTATCTCCAATGCATCAAAATGCACTGAGTTTCATCTGAGATTTTCTTCTCCTTAATTACACAACTCAAAGTCAAGATTTGGAAAATAACCTGGAAAAAGACATCTGTACATGTTTATTTAAGTTTTCCCCGTTGCATTTTGCCTTTGCTACACTAGAATGGTGCAGAATGAGAAACAGTTTGTATTCTTTCCTTTTGCTTGCAGCCCTGAAGAAAAACCTGCTGGGATTGACTGCAGATGGTTTCATTGCCAGAGAAGAATGTGCCTCCTCTTGGCTGCCTGCTCTGTATGCATGATCAAGCCCCAGTCAATGCTTCATGTGCCTCATTAACTGTGGGACAGGAAGAAGTATGATGCTCCCAAAATACATGCCCTTTTCTCCAGCTAGGGCCAATATTATGAAAATGAAACATTTAGAAATTAGAAGTTTATATACTGTTAAAATATGTTTACGGTCAAACTTGCTGTCCTTTTATTGAGTTAACAGTGAATAGCTGACAAAACATTATTAAAGAGGGACATTACCACACTGGCTTGCTTACTTATAGTGGATTAAACTGAAAGGGGAAATGTAACATTTCTTAGACCTCAGCAAAAAATAAATAAGCCATGTCTCAAAGAGAAAGCTAGATATTGTCTGAAAGGAAACTGTCATTTATCTAATGACATTTGTTGGCTCAAGCAGAGTGTACAATAGAATGGTCACCAAGCAAACTTTGGAATCCTAAGTGTGCTCATTTCAAATTTACTTAAAGTTTCTGAAATTAATTTTAAGATTATCTAGAAGATAATTAAAACTCTCTGAACTTTTGCCATATCTAGGTACTTTATCTTCACATATAATTTATATGACAGTTATTATCTGCCCATTATCACAGGCAAAGCTAGAAACAACTTAAAGTTTAAAATTTTCTTGAAATCCATCAAACATAGACCTCATTTCAAGAGTAATTCTTTGTCCTACACATTGATGAATATGCCTAGCTTTCCCTGCTGTTGCCACTGTTCTCTGTGGATACAGAGGATAGGAAATAGAAGAAGAGCTGGGTACCAAGATTTCTAAACAGTGCACCACATTCTCATGCCCCATATAACATTTAATTAGAATATTTAGAATGGCTAATATGGTCAAATAAGACAGAAGAGCAAAGTGGCTTTCAACAATGGGGATTCGACAATTTGTCGTTAACTGAAACTCAGTTTTCATTTTTATTTCTTTCATTGATTTTTGGTTAAAATAAAGTAACATGACTAAAAAAAAAGAGCACTAAATGCACAGAACATTTGAAAAACAATCACTATCCTAGAGTAAACTCCCTAATTCTCTTATTTGCTTTCCTGATTTTGTCCCTTTTACTATTTAAAAANTGCTTATCGATTTTATCTGCAGTCTTACTATTTTGGTCCCCTATGGCTTCTAGAGAAAGACACAATGGCTTATGTAGCATATAACACCCAAATTCCTGTTTAGGACTCTTCACAAAATACGAGTAGCTCTGTTATTTTATGATTTGTTTGCCACCATGCACATCTCTCCACTATCAACTGGTTCACAAAATACTGGCTTGTAGTACATTGATGTTAATAAAATATAAAATTAATTGATATGAGTCTTTCCCCCCTTGAGTGAAAAAGGCTGTATAAGATCATATAAAACATATAGTCTGAAAGTGAGAAATATTTTCTAAGCAAAAAGTTGTTTAAGCATTCTAAGCAAGAAGCTGTTAAGGTAATATTTTAAGAGAACTGGTTTAGACCGCTTGTATCCAGACATTTTANAGTATTANGATTTATTTAGAGATATATAAATATATACCCAGACATACACATATATGTACACACATATATGCGTAAATGAGTTCATTCCTAAATATAAACTGCCCAGTCTCTATAACGATATTGTATGTATGCTTTCAGGGCTATCCATTAGGTATTGGATAACCAATCGGTGTGCTCTTCCCTGAGGAAGACGAATTCTCCTGTTCTCAGAATTCCTGAGTTACCTGTAGTTCCTTGTGTAGGTTTGAAGTCTCATGTGCTTTCCTGTCCATTTTGACATGTCTATTGTGTCATCCTTATTTAGCTCATGTTATGGCAGTCATGTTCATGAGATTATGTACATAGCTTCTGGTATTACTAAAACCAGTCTCACAGTCTACTTCCTGATAAGCTCACTCTCCCAATGTTTATGCCAGGTTTTCCTCAGTGTTCCAGGAGACATAGGTGTATGCTGTTTTGTACATATATACTTTGGAAATGGATTCTAACACCACATTTTTNCTTGTTGGAATTGTCTGTAATGGTCTCTGTTGCAAAGCAAAGTTACCCTGATGAAGAGTAAGGACTGCAATTATCATGTGGTTAAGGTTTATGCTTGTTCAATAAAACTGGTAGTGGTTATTTCTTTTTGAAAAATCATTTTTTTGTTAGTTTGCTTTTCAGTTCTCAGAATCATGAAAGGTGTTTGTATTTTAGGCACACATGTCTTTCTGCAACAGCATTACAAATTATTTGTCTGACACTATACAGTGTTCTATATCAGACTATAATATGGATACCTTCCTGATTTATTTATTCATTATGAAACGTTACTTTACCCCATTGGGATAGATGTTTTATTTTGAAAATTATATTTTTGTGGGGTTTTTGCCTCCTTGTATGTTTGTGTACCAGTTGCAACTTCCTAGAATTGGAGTTGAGACTTGAATGCTGATCCTTTTAGAACAACAGCAACTGCTTTNAATGATTGAACCACTTCTCCACACCTTTAATTTACAAGTCAAATATACAATAAACAAGTCAAATATAATCAAGACATATGGATAATTATATATCATTCATATTCACACACATTTTCCTTAATGTTTCTTAGTATACAAGCAGAAAGTCTGAACATGCTGTGTCTCAAACTCTGTTTGCTCTGGATTCGAGTCTAATCTTTATTCCCTACTTTGCAGTCTGTTTTACAAGTTTNTTAACCAATTTATAGTTTTCTTTAGGTTCTTTGTGTGTCTTATTCCTTTTTGTTGAGAGGATATCTGCTTAATTTCTGTTCGCAAAACATATCTTTCTTTACATTTTATGTTTCATGGGAGTTCTTAACTGTATAAGTCAGATATAATTCACTATTTTTATGTCTGTTTACAAGGTTAAGCAACTTTCTTAGAATTAAAGTTATATTTCCCTTTATTAAGTCATTCAATATAGCATTAACTGTGAATTGAGTGATTATATATTTAACCTGAATCTCCTCTACCAAATACTAAGATCTGTGAGTGTGGGCCACCTTCCCTCTGCTCACCACTTAAACATACATGGTGCACTAATAAATCAATGGTGAAGGAGGTGAAAAGTCCAGGAAATGCTGTGAGGAAGATGGCATTATGACATGTTGGATTGCTATAGAGAGTCAAAACACAGAGCAGTATTTGTACTTGTGTTTTTTCATTAGTTTATATAAACTGAACAAAGTAAAAGGCCATTAAAAAACCCTCATGCACAAATGCAAGGTATTTTGCTCATATTTCTCACCACTTACTCTTCTTTGTCCCTCCTCACCCCAGTCTGTCCCTAGGTCCCTGTCACTTCAGTCTGACCAGAAGTTCATGTCCTTTTTTTACCCCACTAAATTCTCATGTCAGATAACAAAAATAGTTCAATATTGGAGATGGCTTTTTGTATAGAATGATCATTTGAAGTTTCAAATATTTTTGTTGAATATAACATAACTTCATTCATCTTTATATATGAATTGAATAAGTTTTATATTATACNCTATTCAGAAAATAATGCTTAATAGAATAAATAGAAAACTTTCTATGTTGATATTTAAATAATCTATGTGAGACATTGCTTCTGATAATATTAAAGTTTTTGACTACATATTTTTAAAGCAAATATTTACTCAAATATTTTCTTAATTAGCACAGTATAGAAACTCTTATCGTTCTTTATCTTAAGTATAATACAGTTTTAAAATTTAAACATGAATTCAACTGCTCACACTTGACTCCTGTTTCCTCGGTTGCAACTATATAAATGCTATCACNTCATTATAAATTATATTTTATTTCTTAAATTAATTATCCTACCCATATGGCTTTTTAAAGTCAATAAGTATCATTAATTTTAACGTGATAAAATGAAAAAAATTAAATCAGATTTTTAGAACTCTTGAGTGTAGACCTAAGATAACCATTTCAAATCTAATTTTCAAGAATTTATATAGTTCTTAGCCTTCATCCTACAGGATTTTTAATTGTATTGTTTGCATATATATAAGAATGATGAGAGAGAAGAATATCTTTACAAGTCCTGATGTTTTGTGTGAACTCCCTAATTCTCCAGTCTTTTTGCAAATATTGATATNTGACATTTTCTGCTACAAATTTGAATCTCTTAAAACCCCAGATGAAATTCTTGCTCAATATAATTGCTTTGCTTTCTATTTTTTGTAAGCCAGTGAATCAACAATGATTACTGTGCCTTCACATTTTATATGGAAGATAATTATAATATCAAAACTTGAAAACACCAACTTTGCTTTATAGAAGTGTATAACAGATATCAAAACAAATATCTGGTGTATTCAGTTATGATTTTAAAAATTACCCTTTCTCCATGTTGAAGGCCTCAAAAGAGTTTCAAGTATTTTCATTTTAAAGTATGAACATGTTATAAATATGGATATATCTTTATCTCCTACATGTCAGTTATGACTCTNTTTATGGAAAATAGTGAGCTACNATGAGTGAATATCCACATCNTTGCTTGAATCATGATATTTATATATTTCTCTGTATAAAATACTTACTCTGTCAAATTTAGAAACTAAGCATAAAATTGTACTTTCCTCAATAGAAATTATGGGGTTATGAAGTTGTATAGCTATAAGCACACTTAGGTTCATTACTCTGTTTTGGAATTGTAGGAAGTTGCTTGAAATATGTAACACCATTTAAGTATCTTGGAAGCCAGAAAAAGTGAAATGTACAAAATAAGCCTGAAATTATTTTTATGATAATTAGAACTGAAAATCTCCTTTTGATATGATGATAATGTACAAATATTATTTAATAGATATGTAATTAAATCAAATCTTTTAAGAAATAAATTGTGTACTGCTTCTTCACCTTAAATATTCACATTTAACATTTTGCCATCCATATACATATNTATACTTTCAAAACCAAGATAATTTAATTAAAATCATAAATACNATTTGTATTAAAGTATAACTGNTTCCATTTGCTATTAAACTACAAATCATACTACATTTATAATATATCTATGTTAATTATTAAAAATTATTAAATATAACTATCTATATATTAATATATGTAAAAATAATGCATAGTCTAAACATTTTAGACATAAAAGAAATAGACTTACTAAATAATTTTATTTGAAAACTGCCAACCCTCTCTTTCATCATTGCTTTAAATTTAAACAGCATTATNTTTTATTCCCTACATGTTTATCCTATATACACATTAATTGACAGTTATATTGTAAGAAGTGAAAAAACTGTTTTTAATACTCCTGAATCAAACCACTGGTATATTAGAGTATCAGGTTTTACTATCTATATAGTTTTCTCATTTCCTAAGACTTGACAGTAAAATTAATATATGTCACTTGATTAGTGTTAATTTTTTAAAAATGTTGATTAGATATTAGAACATTGCCAGTAATCAACAACATNTCTAACTTTGTATATGACATAGAAAAATATCACCCTAACATGCCATGCATATGATAATGGTACTCTGAAACTTATATTGACTAGATTCAATATATAAGTATAGTACTTTATTTTCAATTTGCATCTTTTTAATAATTTTGGCCATTATTCTTATTAATTGGTAACTTTTGTCTCTTTTTCAATAATTTAATTCTTTTATTGTAGTACCTCTACTAGTATGTAATTGCTTTACCAAGCATTTATTTTGCTCATGAATATAACTCTTTTTATTTCTATGCAGTTTATGAGAGAGTGATACTGTATATTACTTCCATATTCCTTTGTTATACATATTAGATCAATATTTAAAAAATATTCCTTGTGAGGGCTGGAGAGATGGCTCAGTGGTTAAGAGCACTGACTGCTCTTCCAGGGGTCCTGAGTTCAATTCCCAGCAACCACATGGTGGCTCACAACCACCTGTAATAATGCCCTCTTCTGGCTTGCAGAGACACATACAAGCAGAACACTGTATACATATGAAAAAATAAAAATAAAATTAAAAATAAGTATTCCTTGTGAACAGAAAATAAGCTGTCCATATTTCCACATCGCAGAGAAAATTATGTTGCTGTGTCTGTCTTAAAAATATATTTAAAATCTTCACTTTTAATATTCATTAGTGAATATTGCATCTATTTTAATCTATCCCATATAAATAAATATTTATTTGGAACTTTTGTTGCATCATGGATAATTTCTCAATTCTACAACATATCATAAATATTTAATTTTTCCTTATAATCATCATAAATGACAAGTGAGCAAAGGACTGTTTATATGGAGTACACAAATGATCTTAAATATTCTGTTTTTCATTTGATCAGTGGTATCTTCTCTCTTTCATGTCAACAGCAGAAGGAGATTTTCCTGTTCCCCACATGACTTCNTTAGACACCAAAATACATCTATTAGATCCTGAGCAAAANGTAATCCTTGATTTNCCACACAACAGATAGAAGAAACTCTTATCTCAACACTACTGTAGGGCATTTTCTAAATTAATGATTTATGGAGGCAGGGCNTCAGCTCTTTTGTGTGGTGCTATTCCTGGGCTCTGGTGCTGGTTTCTGTAAGAAAGCTGGCTGAGCAGCCATGAGGAGCTTGTCAGTAAGCGTGAGTCTTCTACCCTTTCAGCATTAGGTCCTGAGTCCAGTTTCCTGCTCTGCTTGCGTATCTCCCCTCACTGCCTTTGAAGGTAAACTGTTTCTATGGAATTGCAAGCAAAAAAAAAAAAAATCTTTTCTTCCTAACTTGTTTATTTGTTACAACATTTCATCACAGCAATAGGAATCCTAACTAAGACAGCTTTTAAGTCTACATATTGTACTTTTATTGCTTAAAAGTACTTTATATCATATGTATTTTTACATTCCATGTATTTGTGGAACTACAGAATCAATCACCTTCTATCACTTTTGAAATTATGTCATTAGGCTCAACTATGTTCATAGCAGCTTTATTTGTAATAGCCAGAACCTGAAAACAACCTAGCTGTCCCTCAACCAAGGCAGACATAAAGAAAATATAGTACANTTGCACAATACAGCACTACTCGGCTGTTAAATCAAGGATACCAGGAAATTTGAAGACAAATGGATAGAACTAGAAAATATCATCCTGAGTGAGGTAATCCAGACTGAGAAAGACAAACAAGATATACTAACTCGTGAGTGAATATTAGCTGTAAAATAAAGGATAGCTATGCTACAACCCGTAGACAAAAAGACTAGATAACAAGGAGCGTTTATGAGGGGACACATGGATCTCCCTAGGATGGGGAAATGGAAGAGATTCTGTGAGTGGACTGATGGCAGGTAGGGATGGGAACATGAGCGATCAGGTGGGGGCAGGGTAGAGGAGAGAAAGAGTACTGAAAGAGACTACTGGAAAGGGGGGCATTTCGGGATCATGTAAAAACCTGGCACAAGGGAATCTCCCAGAAATCTACAAGGATGATCCCAGCTAAGACTCCTAGCAATAGCGGATTCATAGCCTGAACTGGCTATTCCCTGTGACCAGATTGGTGCCTAGCTCAATTGTGATCAGAGAGGCTCCATTTAGCAACTGATGGAAACAAGATTCAGGACTACAGTCAAACATTAGGTGGAGTTCAGAGAATCTTGCAGAAGAGAAGAGAAAGGATTGTAGGAACCAGAGGAGTCACTGACACCATAAGAAAACTCACAGAATCAACTAACCTGGGCTCATAGGGGATCACAGAGACTGAACCAACAACCAGGGAGACTGCATGGGACTGACCTAGACACTCTGCATATATATTACAGTTGTGTAGCTAGGTCCTATTGTGGAACTCCTAACAGTGGGAACAGTGGCTGTCTCTGACTCTTTTACTGGCTTTGAGACCCTACTCCTAATACTGGGTTACATTGCCCAGTCTTAATACATGGGGAGGTGCTTAGTCTTACTGCAACTTGATGTGTTGATACTGATGGGAGATTTGCCCTTTCTTGAACAGAAAGGAAGGGAGAGTGGATCAGGGAGAAGGAACAAAGAGGAGGAGGGGAGGCACTGGGAGGAGGGGAGGGAGGAGAAACTGCAGCCGGGATGTAAAATACATACATACATACATACATACATACATACATACATACATAAACTTAAAAAATAAATAATATAAAATGAATACAAAAGAAATTTTGTCTAAGAATAAATATTTTTGTTCCTGATTTAAGTGGAATTGCTTTGAGTTTCTCTCCATTTAATTTGATGTTGGCTGCTGGCTTGCTGTAAATTGCCTTTATTATGTTTAGGTATGTTCCTTGAATTCCTGATCTCTCCAAGAC
>LZPO01097575.1:18421-36404 GCA_001675575.1 Neotoma lepida
TGGGCACCATGCAGAGCTCCAGGAGTTCAACTGATGGGAGAGAGGAGAGGTTCAATGAACAAGAGACAATGAGATCATGAAGCCAGCCAAACTGGTGGAAATACATGAACTGTGGACCAATAACCGTGGAGCCCCTCATGGTGCTGAACTGGGCGCTCTGGAGGCTTGAGACAGTTGTTTGTCTTGAAGTGTCTGAGGGCCCCCAGGCGGTGGGATCAGGATCCATCCCTGGTGCAGGGGCTGACTTTTGGGAGCCCAGTGCCTGAGGTGGGACACCTGGCACAGTCTTGGCGCAGGGAGGAGGGTCTTGTCCTGCTTTGGCTGAGAGTGCCAGACTCTGGGGACTCACCATGGGACACCTTGTTTTAGAAGAGATGGGAATGGGGGTGGGTTGAGGTGGGGAGCTGGTGGGGCGGGAGGAGGGAGGAGAGGGTGATCTGAGGTTGGTATGTAAAAGGAGTGGAAGATCTTTTTAATTAAAAAATAAATAAATAAAGAATAAATATTTTTGTTTATTTTGCTGTTGTATTTCTCAATACATATTTAGTTTATGCTGCCCTTTAACAAAAAATACTAAATTTGAAACCATTTGTTGGAAGAATCCAAGTCAGTTGTCTAGTATGCTTTTATTTTCCTAATTATTAATTTTTAATTTATTAATATGCATTTTTAATTTTAATACGTGCACATAACAAGTTTTCACTATATCCACCCCCTTTTCTTCTACTCCAATTCCATCACTATCTTCTCCTTCACTTCTCCCTCCCAACTTTATCTGCCCTTCTTTATTAACACCTGCTTCTCAGTGGTAGTGTTCTTAACATTAAAATTACAAATAAGAATGTCCAAATGTGACTATTTTCACATTTGTCCTCACACTCTTCTTGTTGAACATTTTGTTAATATGGTAAGAATAAAAGCAGTATACTATACTTCATGTGTTACGTAACTTGTATCTCTATCCCTATCGTATGTTCTCATCCATCATCACCTTTCTTAAAATAAATTTCTGGATAAATATAAAAGTAGCATTNGCTGGTCTGGGCCTATAACTCAATGTCAGATCAGCCACAGAGAATGTTCAAAGACATGATTTCACAACCCATTTTAAAAACAGGAAAATATAAACAAATAAGTCAAAAAATATCTATGAAATAAAATTACTGAGATGTAGCAGAAATAAAACTAGCTAGATACATCACCTACATAAGTTAAATATTTAACCCATATAACCCTGGGAATGAGGATGTATTTATATCTACTCATTTATAAGCACTATAGCTCAAATGTGTAATTATGTGCTCATATCACCAACAGTCAGAATTTCTGATTCATCTAGAATTGCATACTCTCTCTGATATACAATATCACCAGTGTTTTATTAGTAGGATTGTTTCCGATATTATTTTCATCTGTTAAAATTACAAGTTTTAGGAAAACGACTGGCAGAATACTGGAGTGCTATGGATATTTTATAGTAATGTTTTGTAAGAATAGAAGGGTAAATATCAGATATGCTATCAAAATATCAAACAAATAAGAATGTATTCTTCATGTGGGACTTCAAAAATATAAATACAATTATATTTCATAGTACAATCTAAATTATATCATAATTAAAGTTAGTTTTATACTGAATATCTACAAACTCTATATCAGGTAATCATTCCCATGGTAACCTGCTGGCCAACAAGAAAATATGAAAAGAAACATATTAATAATGCAACCGAAAACTTTCAAATTAAATTAAAATATTCATTAGATAATAAGCCAAAAGAAGTAGTAGGTTCCAAAATAAATTCTTACTTAACAGTGGAATTTTATTATCTCTAACTTTCTTTAAAAATAGGATTAGTTCATCACTAGTCTTATGCCATCGGAAACATGCATTAATTATCATGGCACTCATCCATATTTCCTCAAAATTGTGAAATTCAATATACACAAAGTATGTTGCAAGTAGAATGAATTACAAAAGATGAAATTTATTTTACAATGTTCTCTTAGCAGGTAAGTGTGTTTGACTAACCAAGTACATCTGGCTAGAGAAGTCATTGACCCAAGAGGAAAATCTATTACTGTCATTTTCCTAAGAGAATATAATTTCTGACTATATTTGAAACACTTATCCTTTTACCAACAAAAATGTTTAGCTCCTTCCCCTCTTCAAACAAGCTTCTGTTTGCAGCAGAAACTACTACAGAGATCTACAATTGGAAAAATTCAGAGAGTAAGTAATCATAGGTTATTAAACCACAAGTGGTACAAATCCAATTCGACAATTCAGCCCTTAAACCTAAGGGTGGGAACATTGTTGAAGAGGCAGCTGAAAGGTTTTTTTTTTTTTTAATTTTTTATAGGAGCCAGAGAATCAGAACATCTTCTTCAAGATAGTATCTTCTATATATGTCAGGGAATCTGCAAAAATTAATTCTCACAAATATGGTAGTCTTAACAAGAGCACCAGCCAATATGTCAAAATAGATAAGGGTANTTTTACAAGTTAGCCTAAACCCAAATGAAGAGCTATATGCAATCAATGGTTGCTGAGTGAGAGAGTATAAATCTTTGCTGATGTGGGTGAGCTTATTCAATCCCAAGTGGTCAGCACTAAATCCTTGTATGTAAGAGCAACCATAAATTATTCTCTCTCTCTCTCTCTCTCTCTCTCTCTCTCCCTGCATCATGCCTGATAATATGTGAGTGTGTTTTTATACTAAAAATTTTTAAAGAAGAATGGACATGAGAGGAAGTAGGGGGTCTTCCTCTTCTGATAAACTTAAAGACGCAGAGGTTGAAGAACAGGATCATCTTATTTATAATAACATTCAAATAAGGAGTTCAATTTAGATATGTCATAGTTGTACCATATATTTTTCTCATGTTCATAATCGTTATTCTCTCATTTCCTCCTCTATCCATTCCAATATTGCCTTTTAACCCATCGTCTGCTTCAAATTTACTGTTTTATGTATAACTTTACTTAAATCTAGATGGTATACGTGTGAGAAGATATGAATTTTTTTCTTAGTCTGGTTTACTTTCCTTCCTTAACATGTTATATTCCAGCTCCATCATTTTTCTTATAAATTTCATAGTTTTGCTCTTTTTTTGCTAGATAAAATCCCCATGGTTGTGAATGTGTGTGTGTATGTGTTTGTGCACCTGTGCTTACACGCACACACATAGACATAAATACACACATGCCATTCATCTGTTGATTGTTATCTAAGATAAGATGACCCTTTACCTACTGCATGTGGAGCAGCAGTAAACATGGATGTGCAATTTGGTTTTCTATACTTATTTCTCTGGATGCAAAGGAAACCTTTCAGAAATTCAATGTAAATTAAATAAGCAACACATTGTTCATGATAATAAGTAAATATTTGTCTCTCTATATGATGATGTTTGTTATTTGATTCTTATTTTCATTTTGCATGTTTCTCTAAGTACATTTACTTCCTACAGACCATGTGAAGACACATTTGTCTCCAGTCAGTAGAATTCCAGAGCTGCCTTGCCAGAGTAATGCTTTCTACACACACTGCTTCTTGGGTGAAGTAGTTCTATTTTTTCACTTATTGCTGTTTATTTTGACATGCACAAAATTAAGNGCCTTTTGATAATACACTGAGAATTATGAAGGAAGGATAAATGTCTTGACATGAAATAATTCTTAACCTAATAAGTTATAAACCTGAATTTGTACTGAAATGTGGCTAGGGGGCTTTTAATTTGAAGAGCCTATCCTAACCTGTATGAGAAGGCTCTCCATAGTACACTAACTACCTTGTAGCATTCAACTTGCTTGACAATAAGGTTAGAAGACACATACAGAATACCATCTCTTCTTTTTGAAGGCACAGATTCCTTTTTTTTTACTGTAGAATTCTGTTTTGAGGTTTAACTGCTAACCTGCTAAGTTATCAATAATTTAAGTCAAAAGAATTTTGCTGCTATCTCTGAATCAAATGCTGCTTCCCTTTTGTAACTCTAACCCACAAAAATCCCATTTATCATATATATATTTTAGGTCAATGTGACAATATCCAGTACATTCTTCCCAATCATAATAGTTCACTTTGCTCTTTCATCCACCATCTATGTCACTATTGATGATGCTCACATAGCAACNAGCGTTTGATGCTTTGTTTGCTGACTTTCTAAACATTGTTACCTTCCACCGTTAAATGAAAAACTTAAGAATGACACACTTTTATAGCACTCCTCTCAGCATTACAAATTTGGACATAATTGTTTAATGAATTATACCCATCAAATTTCATGCTTGAAACAACCCAGAAAAAGATTGTAAGGTGATATGGAATTACAATGATATACAAAGGTAGAGCTTCTGATTCAGCAGACAACAGTCTCCAGTTCAAAGACCCACAGAGAAAAGATGCTTGGGTGAAGGAATAGACCATTGTTTGAAATACAGGGCTGGTTACAAATGCTATGTGCTCACCTATATAATAGACAGTTTCATACAGATAAATTTGAGGTGCCATTAAGAATCTTTTTTATGGACACTGTTTATTTGATTACTTTGTCATGGAGTTATTTACCACAGTTCATAATTAATTTTGAAGTCATGTTTAGGCCATAATAATTTTCAAAATTAAGAATCTATGATATATCAAAAATCCTGAATCATTTTTGATTAATATATTTAAAAATCGAAATTTATAAAAAAATAAACATTATGAAAATATACCCTATTAGCAATGGTAACTAACATGACAGGAGGTAAAAACAGAGCTTCATTTTTACATAAATGATACATTCTATACATTAAACGTGCTGTTTCGATCCAGTAAAAGAGGTAACTCCTTGCTGGAAACATCCTGACATTTGTTTGTTAATAGTATATTAACTACTTGGAAGGAAAAAAAAAATCGCTGTAACTTTTCAAGACCAGTACATAGCTCATCAGTGTTTGTTATTGTAACTTATGGAACAAAGTTAATAATTGGGAAATCTTTACTATCATTTTATGGGATTTTTTAAAGAATAGTAGATTTGACTCCCTGGGAACTCACAGGCTGCTCTAACCAGACAAGCAGGTAAGCCAATGCATATGTTCACCTACACCTCCTCTCTTACAAATCCAATGCCCTGCCATCACTAGATCCTTTCNTCCCACTGCCCCATCTCCAGTGATCACACAGATATCTCCCTCCACACTTCACTCCCCACATATTTCTTTATCCTAGCCCCAAAATGCAGGACACACTTCCTAGGAACACATTGCATTCTCCAGCCAGGAAAAGAAAGGCTTCCTGCAGATCTTTGCATATCTCTCTCTCCATACCTCCAAGTCTCCATTCCTCCAAGTCAAACCCCAGAGTCTCACACTTAGCTCTGTAGCAGACATTCTGCTATGTCCTCTCTTCACTTTCCTCCCCCATCCCCAGTGAGTGAAGCAGATACTGGTAGAACACATCCAGCTGTAGAACCTTTTACACCTAGTCCATCCCCAACCCTAAGTTTCAATTGACAATACCTAGAAGCAAAATTTACCTGGAACCCCCAGTGGTCGCAATTATCAGAATCCCAGAAGAATTTCTTCCCAGGTAATACACAGTTACCACACTCTCCTAAGAACCAGAGAGTACAACACCAAAATAAGGCAAAACACCCACACAACAATGACAAGACCAGATATCAGCACCTAGAATTACAATTTTCCAAAACCTAGGTTTTTGGACAGCAGTATAAAATGACAATTAATTACAGCCAGCGCTATAAATTTCCACTACAGCAGCCATATTACTAAGAGAAGCCTCTTAGTATTCCAACACAGCTGAAGCACAAGTAAAAGGGCTAAAAATAGCACTTATAAATATGATAGAGATCTTTAAATAGGAAGAATAAATACTTTTAAAATGCAAATAAACAGTGAGAGGAAATGAATAAAACTGTTCAAGACCTGAAAATAGAAATAGAATCAATAAAGAAAACTCAAAATTAGAGAAATTTGGAAATGAAAAATTTATGAACTCAAATTGGAANTAAAAATACAAGCTTCACCAACATATTACAAATGATGAAAGAAAGAATTTCAGGCACAGAAGACACAATAGAAGAAATGAATATCTCTGTCAAAAAAAATAAATGTAAAAAATCCTGGCACAAAACATCAAAGAAATATGACCTCTAGAAAGAACAGTCTACTATTAATAGGAATAGAGGAATGAGATTAAACCCAGGTCAAAGGCACTGAATAAAAACTGGGTCAAGAAAGAAATTAAAGACTTTCTAGAATTGAATGAAAATGTATACAGAACATATGCCAACTTATGGAAAACAATGAAGGCAGTTTTAAAAGGCAAGTTCCTAGCACTAAGTGTCCACATTATAAAACAAGCAACAAACAAGGAAACAAAAACAAAGCAGGATCACGGTAGTAACTTAAAGGCACATTTGGAACTCCATAGCCCCCCCAAAAGGATCATACCCAAAATAGAAAACATCAAGAAATATTCTTACTCAGGGTTGAAAAAAATAGAAAGAACAACAACAAAAATACAATAAAAAAATCAATGAAACAAAGAGTTGGTTCTTTGAGAAGGTTAAAAATATTGACAAACCCTTATCCAAATTAACTAAAAGGCAGAAAAGGAATATTCAAATTAACAAAGTTAGAAACAAAGATGGGAGCATAACAACATAATAAGAGAAATTCAAAGAATCATAAGGACATACTTTTAAAAACCTGTAATCCACCAAACTAGAAAAATCTAAAGAAATAATTAATTTTCTCCATACATCCCACTTACCAAAGTCAAATCAAGAAGAGATAAGCAATTTATACAGACAAAAATAACCCTAGTAAAATAGAAGCAGTCATTAAAAGTCTCCCAACCAAAATAAACCCAGGACCAGATGGTTTTATTGCAGAATTCTATTAGACTTTCAAAGAGAAGTTAATGACAATACTCCTCAATTTATTCACACAATAGAAACTAAAGGAACAGTGCCTAATTCCTTTTAGGAGGCCACAGTACCCTGATAACCAAACAACATGAAGCCCCAACAAAGAAAGGGAATTAAAGACCAATTTCTTGTATGAACATAGATGCCACATTCTCAATAAAACATTTGCTACTGAATCCAAGAACAGGTCAAAAAATCATCAAACATGATTAAGGAGTCTTCATCTGAGCAATGCAAGGAATACCTTGAATACCTGATTTTGATAAGGAAACCAGAAATACACATTGAAAAAAAAGACAGCACCTTCAAGTCCTGGACAGAACCTCAACATAAAACAAATAAGGTGAAAGTCATAGAATAGAAATCGAGGAAGAGGCTTGAACTCATTGGAACAGGAGAAAAGTTTTCCAACACGACACTATCAGTACAGGCATTAAGATCAACATAAACGGGACCTCCTAAAACTGAAACGCTTCTGCTTATCAAAAGACACCAACATTGGGACAAAGTAACAGATTACATCAGAATGGGAGATTTTTACCAACTACTCACTTGATAGAGGGCTAAAATCCAAAATCTGAAAAGAACTCAAAAAAGTAGATATCAAGAAAATAAATAAACCAATTAATACACGGGGTATAGATCTAAACAGATTTTTCAAATGTGGAAACTCAAACATTCTTAGCCATCAAGGAAATACAATTCAAAACTACTTTAAGATTTCATCTCACAGCAATCAAAATGGCTAAGTCCAATAAAACCAGGGGCAGCTCATGGTGGGAAGGATGTGGAGTAAGGGGAACACTCACTCATAGCTGGAAGGGTGCAAAATTGTGCTGGCACTATGGAAATCAGAGTGGCAGTTTCTCAGAAAGATGACAACCAAACTTACTCAGGATCCAGCTATGCCATTCTTGGGCATATGCCCACAGGATGTTTCATCCTATCTCAGAGACATTTGCTTAACCGTTTTCAATGCTGTTCTATTCGTAATCGAAAAAATTGAAAATAAATCAGATGTACATCAACAGAAGAATGGGTAATGAAAATGTGGTACATTTACACAATGGAGTATTACTTACCCAATAAAAAATAAATCAGCCGGGCGGTGGTGACACACGCCTTTAATCCCAGCACTCGGGAGGCAGGGGCAGGAGGATCTCTGTGAGTTTGAGGCCAGCCTGGGCTACTGAGTGAGTTCCAGGAAAGGCGCCGCCAAAGCTACACAGAGAAACCCTGTCTCGAAAAACCAAAATAAATAAATAAATAAATAAATAAATAAATAAATAAATAAATAAATAAATAAATAAATCATTAAATTTGCAAGTAATATGGGCAGAGAAAAAAAAATCATCCTGAGTGCAGTAACAAAGATCCAGTAAGAAAAATATGGAATGTATTCACTTATATGTGGATATTAGCTTTTAATACAATTATAATCAAGCAGAAATCCATAGAACCACAGAGGTTAGATGTTGCGAAATATTCCTTTATACTGTGTAAAGATTTGTCCCTGTGATTGATTTAATAAAAAGCTAAATCTCCAATAGCTAGGCAGGATTTGGGGGCAGAGAGAATGCTGGGAAGAAAAAGGGCAGAGAAGCCAGTCAGANGCAGAATGAGTTGGACACACCATACAGGTAAAAGCCACATTGTATAATATATATTAATAAAAAATATGGGTTAATTTAAGTTATAAGAGCTAGTTAGGAACAATCCTAAGCTATTGCCTGAGTTTTCATAATTAATAAAAAGTCTACATGTGGTTATTTATGAGCTGGCAGGAGGGACAAAAAAATTCACCTACAAATGGCGCCCCAATTCCGGCATGTACAGCCACATAAGACTTGAGAGATCTGAAAATAAAAGGCTCTAAACACACAAAAATGAAGTGAACTGCAGCCTCCTAGTCTCATGTCTCTCATACCAGGCACAGTACAGAGATACATCTCCCAGCAGCTGCCTGCCTGCTTGAGCCACCAGTGTCTAATGAGCTAAGCAGTCTGGCAGGTTTAAGGTTTTGCTCATACGTACAGAAAAGTTTAGAGTAACATTAAAGCAGGTACAAACAGAAAAAAAACTCTAAAAATGTTACAGTGTGTTTAACAATGTGTGTAGGCTTAAGAAAAATGGATATAGACATTAATAGGAAAAATAAATAGTATAAAAATAATAAAGCATTTAATGAGAGAGCAAAGTAATAAAAAAGTAAGCCACATAAGGATGGAAAAAACACAGAGAGTCTGGATCCTGTATGGTGTCTTATTAACTTTGAATTTTTGAAATGCTAATGTACAAAACCAATACCTCCTGAAAGACATTGGATTATGAAAACTGCTAAATTAAACCAACTTATATATTTTAAAAATATCCTAACTTCAAAATGGAAGTCAGACAATGTGTTGCATTGGGCAAGAGATTATGCTTTTTTCTAATAATTTTTTAAAAAATTATTTACTTAATGTACTTTGAGGTTTTGCCTGCATGTATGTGTGTATGAGGGTGTCAGATCCCCTGGAACTGGAGTTACAGACAGTTATGAACTGCCATGTGAGTGCTGGGAATTGAACCCAGGTCCTTTGGAAAATTAGCCAGTTCTCTTAACCACTTGAGCCATCTCTCCAGCCCTCAAGAGGTTATGCCTTTATTTCCACAGGAAAAGAAGGCTGTGGATTCCGCCCAGATTAATACGGATCAGATTTGATGATGGAAGACTTCCTCAGTATCTTGGCTACAGACATGGGGGAAGAAGCCAAAAAAGACTACAGGACAGATGATGTGTAACCTGATCTCTTGACATGGGAACAGCTCTGAAATGAGATGAGATATGATAAATTTTATTGGCTATAGAGTTCTCATGACTTATTAGTACTCACCATCCTTTCATAAGACCTGGATAGAGATTTATAGTACAGTGTGTGTTTATACAATGCAAANGAACTTATAAAGTTGACAAGCCTTTTATCTGCTCAAACATTAGATAAAATATCAACTTTAACTGACTTGTGCACACCACATATTCCACGCTTGTGTTAATGCAGATATGTATTTTACCTTTGAAAGTTTATGTGGGATTGGGTTGTTCACCAATGGGTACCATGTGAATCCCCAAACAACCCAAGCTCTTGTCAAATTCGCCATCTGATACAAGACTCCTCCCATTGCTGAAGACAATACATACACATCTCCTTAAACATGAAGTGATCTGGTGCCTACATAAAACCTTCACTCTTATATTCTAATGTCTTTTCACAGAAATGTGCTTTGTACACTATCAAAAGAGAAACAAACAGCAAAACAGCCAAAACCCCTTTGATCTAATACTATCCTTCATGAATGATATGACTTCGTAATAATGAAACAAAGCTTGTAGGCATAACTAATCAATAACTGCTTTGAGTTAAGGCCCACTCCATGGTGTTGATTGCTTGGGTGAACCAGAAAGTAGGTAGCCCAAAGACTTAGGGTAAAACTAATACTAATGATCTAAAAGAAAGAGAAAGAAAGAAAAAAACTGTAACAAAAATAGTGTAAAGTTACTCATAATGACTTTTGGTCAAACTCCTAGATCAGTCCTTGCTCAGCCATCATCAGAGAAGCTTCCTCCTATAGCATATGGGTAGAAATATAGAGACCCACAGTCAGACATTACACAGAAAGTAAGAGGCATGTAACTTTTAGCCCTGAGCAGGGTGCTTTCATCAAATCTTTTCTCTCAGGGAACAAAAAACCCTGCAGAAAAAGAAGCAGAAAGTGTGTAAGAGCCAGAGGGGATGGAGGGCAACAGGGAAAAATGGCAATATAAACCAGTGAGATCAAAGCACATTTGAACTTACAGATACAGAGAAAGCATGCACAAGGTGTACACAGGTTGATACCAGGTCTTCCATGTATATTTTTCACTTTCAGATTAGTGTTTTTGGGTATTCCTGATTGTGGGGATGACTAGGTCTCTGATTCTTGTGCCTTCTCTTGGGCTCTTTTCCATCTATTCATTTGCTTTGTCCAGTTCTGATATGTTAGTTTTTGTTTCATCTTAATATGTTTATTTTATTTTAAGTTTATAATGATATAAAATTTTTATATCATGATATAAAAATAAAATTATATAAAATAAATATTAGATTTTGATGAGTGATGTAATTGTTTCAGAGTTTTTTCCATCAATCAAAACTATATTAAATTCCCATTTGTTCTGTTGTTTAAAAATCTTGCTACAGTTGTACATTGCAGTAGATTGTAAAAGGCTTAGGTTTTATTTTCAGCATTTGTGTAAGTTTCTGATATCAGTTGGTGGTGGTAAATATGACAAATAGAAGCAGCTATAGTCAAACAACAGTTCAAAGCAACTTGATAGACTCCATCCTAATAGCAATAAAACCCTTTGGGGAAGATTAAGACAAACAGACATTCTACTTCAAACATCAATACTATCCACAGCAATCCCAAAATCATCTGCAATGTCCCAAGAACAGTCTGGGAGAAAAGACTTATTCTAATTTCATGAATTGGTCTCCATTTACTCCTCCAAGCTAGCAGTGTTGTACATTAGGAAAAGCAATGCAACATTTAATCAATTCTGACAGAGTCTTTAATAGTACATACCGGTGACATGAATGTTCAAATGGCTGCAGTGCCCAGTGAAACAGCCTAATTATCTTATTAAACCACTATAGAGGTTGTGTTTATTTATCACTGGAAGGTGTTATAGAGGAAAAGTGAAACTTACTTGGGTAAAGGTTATGGAATGTGCACTTTAACTGCCATTATAAAAATAAAATGTGTGGGAGACAGGGTTAGAGGAAAAAGTGCAGTCATTTTATCCTAAAAAAATAATAACTGAAGTCAGATGACATTTTAACCTGCTATTTTTAACAGTGGGAAGGAAATTTTCAGCTAGATGTAGAAAAGTAATTATTTCAATTTCTATTTAAATGTTAAAGTTATATTTTGAGCAAAGATTTCAATGTGGTAGCTGAGTTCATCAGCGCTGAGATATCTTACTTAATATGAACCACAGGAGCTTTTTCTTTATTTTTTACATCACTTCTCCACTCCTTTTCCTCCCTTTAAACCTTCCCAAGTACCCCCATCCCCTTACTCTTCTTGTATTCATGGCCTCTTTTTTCATAAACTGCTATTTCATGCATATATATTTTTATATANATATATTCATAAATATAACCTGTTCAGTCTCTATAATGTTATTTCTATGTATGTTTTCAGGACTGACCATTTAGTATTGGAAAACCAATTCATGTTCTCTTGCTTGGTAGACTATTTCTTTCATTCTCAGCATTCCTTAGTAGCTTGTAGTTCTTTTTAGATTTGAGGCCTACGGGCTTTCCTCCATCAACTTAGACATGTTTATTAGTGCCATCGTTGCTCCGCCCATATTTAGGCAGTCATATTGATGTGAGTACATGGCTTTATCCTATGACATTACTAGAAGACACCATCTCACAAGAAACTCTTCAATCCTATGGCTCTTTCTTACCCCTCTTTGATATGTTTTCTGAGCCTGAAGCACAAGGGTGTTTGTAGATGTATTCATTGTGATGTGGAAACCACACAATCCTTAACAACAGTGGAACATTTGTCCTTTTACCCACAGGTATAGTCCTCACTCCTACTCTAGGTAGCTTGTCTTTGCATGAAATGGATACAACTGCAGAAATCCACAGTAGTACTCTATTTTCTACTACGTTTATCATTTTTCCCTTAATTTAGTGCTGTCCTATTAACAGCAAAAATTACATAGAGTATGAACATAGAATAATAACTTTTAGGTGATAAGTTGATACTGATGTTTTTATATGAGTGAATAAAGAACATATTATATATAAAATACATATATATCCAAAATATTATACATATCCAAAATTATATATATGTGTGTGTATGTATATACATATATATGCATATATATACATATATATATTGCTTATACTTTATTATTTTTCTGGGTTTATCTTCTCTTTCTAATTAGCATTACTTGGAGTAGCATAATTATATTTACTTCAGGAGTACAGATTCCTCAGATATTTTTCTCAATATCAAAAAGCAATGGAGAGATGATATTGACTAGTTGACTATTGCAAAATGCCTTTCCTTATCATTGCCAGCCCAAGACTAGGGATGTATGTTTTGAAGAAGGAGACTAGGAATGCTACTATTTTTTCGATATANAAGTCTACATTATTTCAATGAAAGAGTAACCATAAGGAAAATATATAGCACTTTAATCAGCAAAAAAATAAATTATTTTATTTTTATAATTTTTGGGGGAGGCCTTGATGGTCAGAGGTTCTGGTCTATCATGGCCTGGCAGCTCTCTCTGGACTCCCTCCCCAGTGAGACTTACTGTTCTCAACCTGCTCTTAATGTCTCTAGGCCCAGAGAACTGACCTTATCTGAAAGCTGTGTCTAAGCCTAGATTACTGATTTATCTCTAGTGTGACCTTTGGCACAATTCTTGCTAGAAGCTCCCCACTGCTGTGCATATGGTAACTAAGACTTGTACTAGGGGCTTGGCTGTAGGACTCTACTGCCACATACAAATCCTTATGATAGGAGCATGCCCCTTAATGCAAATTAGGGTTTGTCCCTGGCTACCCAGTACTGTATGTTTCCTATTCTCTGGAATAAATTTCTCCTTCATGTTCATGGGCCATCCAAGGATCTCTGTTGACACTTCTGCCCCTTTGTCCTTGTGGACTGAGGGCTAGGAGATCGTGGATATAAGGGAGATCCCACAGTAATTGATAATGTTGATGATTTTGAATTTGACTCATAATTATAATTATGCTTATTTATCAAATATCATATNACATTAAAAATATGGATAGAGTCAAAGGGATGGCTCAGTGAAAATTACTTACTGCTCTTAAGGAGGATCTGAATTCCATTCCCAGCACACAAATAGTACCCCTAGCTCTCTGTGTCTCTAGAGTCATTGAACCTGATGTCATTATTTGGCCTCTGTGGCCAGGCAAAATAGCTATACTCATAAAATTAAATAAGTAAATCCTTAAAAAATTATATATTGGTATTTGACTTCATTCATACAGAGATATTTATTATCTGAATATAAGGATTTTTTTAATTTTTTAAAAAATGTTTTGGTTAACTTTAAATTTACTTATTTATTTTACATCAAAATTGCAGTTTTTCATCCTTCCTCCCCTCCCAGCACATCCCTCCCACTTCCACTCTGCTCCCCCACCAATCCACTCCTCAGTTTCTGTTCAGAAAGATCAGGTTTCCCATGGATATCAAAAAAAAACATGGCAGTAGGACTAAGCTCCTCCCCTGTATTAAGGCTGGGCATGGCTACCCAGTATGAGGAAAAGGGTCCCCAAAACCATCAAAAGAGTCAGAGACAGACACTGCTTCTCTTGTTAGGAGAACCACAAGAGGACGAAACTACACAACTATAATATATATACAGAAGACCTAGGATGGTCCCATGCAGGCTCCCTGGTTATCAAGTCAGTTTCTATGAGCTCCTACATGCCCAGGTTAATTGTCTCTGGGATTTTCTTGTGATGTCCTTAACCTTTATGGCTTCTACAATCTTTCCTCCTTCTCTACAGCAGGATTCCTTGAGTTCAGCCTTATGTTTAGCTGAAGGTCTCTGCATCTGTTTCCAAAAGTTCCTGGATGACAATTGTGCAAGGCACCAATCATGTNTTTTACTGGNTCTGGGTAACCTCATTCAGGGGGTTATTTTCTACTTCCATTCAGTTTCCTGAACATTTCATGATGTCATTTGTTTTTAATAGCTGAGTAATACTCCATTGTGCAAATGGACCACATTCTTAACTGAAGAATAGATATAGAAAATGTGGTACATTTACACAAGGGAATGTTTTATTTTTAAACTTATATTTTAAGCTTTCTTAGTTATGTATATATTTGTACATCTGTGTATGGGTATTTTCACCTAAACAAAGGGGCTAAAAGACAAAAAATATGTTTTATACACTTGAGTTGGGGTTAGAGGTAGGAGTGATCCACCCAAAATGGGTACTGAGAACCAAATTTAGGTCATGTACAAGAGAAGTAGGTGCTCTTATCCACTAAACCATCTCGCCTAGGACCAGATTCATCTTTCCAGCCCTGATAGTATTCTTAAATCATTTCACCTTAAATTTACTTTTAAGGATTCTAATGTGATAATAATCATAATTTATATTTTTCAGAATTACATAGTGTAATACAAAATCAACGGTTTAATCTTAGAAATATCAAAGATTAATTCAAGAAAATACATTAACGTGTACCTGTGCTATTAATAAAAACTGTGTCTTCTCCAGAATGATTCATTTTTTCTCCAAAAATCAATACTCAAGGTTGTGTTTGACGGTCCTATTTATCAGTTAATTTCACAACTTTAACTTTTTAATAAATTATTTGTATGTTTTCCATTTAAGAAAATTAGAAGAATAAATTCATGCTGTTTTTTATATTCTAGATTGACTCAGTTTTGTTTAGTTCCATAGAGACTAAGAATCATAAATTGTTGATAGTGTTATTGTTATTAACATAGTCATGTTGACGTCTTCTCCTTTTTTCTCCCTCAGGCATTTTATACTAACTTGTTGTTAGTATAACAACATTAAACTTAATTAATTAATATATATTGGTGTGTGTTATATATTTTATAAACATACAATAAATATACAATTCTCAAATTTAATAATACTACTTTCTATGTCCATATAAAGTTACTTGTATGTGTTTTCAAGGCTGACAATTTGGTATTGGATAACAAATTTGTGCTTGCTTCACTAGAGAAGAGTATTTCTCCCAGTCTTAGCAGTCTTTAACTGCCATTAGTTCTTTGTATAGGATTGATGCCTTATCATTTTTCTTCCAGATTATCATGGTTACTTGTAGAAAAAATTTTAATAATAAAGGAATGACTAAGCAATGTTTCTGGACTTCATTCAAAATGATGATCATAAGACAGAAAAATGAACCAGCCATATTAGAAGTTGGTCCAATATATCTCTATGCTGTTATAATTATACTNTTTATGCACATAACANGTATATATTTATTTGTTTACACTATTGTGTTTGAATACATAATTTTTATATAAATATATTGTAAGTCTAACAAGCAAATAATATTACCCCTTTAATCATTAGTCCAAGAAACATGCCTCTCATTCCATTTATGTAGAATATAAGTATTCCTCTCAATGTACATCTACAAATACCATCATAATAATTTTTTAAAATTAATTTTGTAAAGTCATACATAATTTTCAGCATGTAACTCTATTGATGACATTATGTTTAATTTCTTCATTAGATCTCTGAGCACTATCCTGAAATACAGCACTAAGGTTGTATAGCAACAGCAAAAGTACTTTAAGATTTTACAGCACATTTCAGTTTTGGTGATACTTATGCAGGACTTTCAGAAAGTTGTAGCTTCTTATATAAACAGAAAAAAGATTTCATTCACAGAAANAAGACAGTCATTCTTTCATACCCTATTCTACTCATCCTAACTTGACACAAATATAAGAGGAATCACACATTCAGAGCACCACTAAAGATACCTGTAAGCCAAGAACAGTAAAGTGAGCATGGATTTCATAAACAACCGTGGAAACCGGCTCCTTCTCTGGTTGCCTCCCTCCTTTGGAAGCTTGCGAGGTAACTTCTGGTAAACTTAATTTTTTTTCTGTTTTTGAAAATAGGTTTCATGTAGCCCATGATGATTTCAAGTGCAATGCACTGGATATATGATTTCTCTTTGTATCAAGTAAAATATTCCTTTATAAACTCATGTTTCTTTTCTTGCCATTAAGAAAATATAAAAAGATAAAATAAAATAGCTTGCTGTTTCTTACTCCAATTTTGAAATATATTACAAGCGTTTTGTTCAATTATCCAATTTTAAGTGAAATGCTGTCCATTGCACTTGGCACTTTTGTAAAAACAGTTGAGCTATGAAAAGTTAAATAATTTCCCTCAGGCTACACAGAAAGATAGTAATAACAACAGAACTAAATGCACTTTCCTCTGATGNTATAATAATTTATTATTTCGTTGTTCAAAGAGGAGCTCCGCCATTGTAATGATTCCAATCACCTTTTGTTTTCAAAGTTTATGATCTAAATTCAAATTTTATTTTAATTAAAATTATTATGATCTTTAATTTTTTGAGACTATAGTTTCATTACTATATTCATTCCTTTTGTTTTCTCCCTACAAAACCTCCTATATACCCTTCCCCACTTACTTTTAAATTCATGGACTCTTTTTGTACTAATTGTTATTGCATGCATATACACATATACATACACATTCCTAAATATTACCTGTACAGCTCATGTAGTGCTACTTGTATATATGCTCTCATGGCTGAATATTTGGCACTTGACAACCAACTGTTGACGTCTTCCCTGAAAAGACATCATCCCAGATTTTCTCAGTTGCTTATACTTTGTGTAGGGTTGAGACCTTGAGGTCTTTCCTTGTCCACTTGTTAATGTCTGATGTTTTTCCCGGTCTGCTCACATTTGGGCAGTCATATTGGTGAGGTTTTATGGTTGTAGCTTCTGACAGTACTAGGAGATGAAAAAACATCCTGTACATCTTATGATCTTTCCGCCCCTCTTCCATGATCTCTGAACCATTGGTGCTGGATTGTTTTACAGATTTATCAACTAGAACTGGAGTCCACACTGTACATTTTGATTTCTTGTTTGTTCTACTGGTTTAAATCTATTGTAAAGAGAAGATTCCTTAATGAGAGATGAAAACTATAATTATATGTGTATATCATGATAGATATTTATAGATTGTTGTTGTGGATTGTGCTAGTTTAGTAACTTAGTGGTTGCAGATTCTCCTTCAATAACCTTAATATTGCTAGCACTGAATTCTTAGCCAGGCATGATTGCTCTCTGTTGAGGATCTTCACGACCATGGTATGCATGTCAAAATTGCAATATTGGTGTTATCATATGTTACTCATTAATGACTTTAATAGGCATTACAGATGGGTAGGTCTATTGGTT
>LZPO01097575.1:39856-50773 GCA_001675575.1 Neotoma lepida
ATAAGAGTTACAGTGATAAATACATATTTATATTATAAGCTTAGGGAACATTTAGAAACTAAAATTAACTTCTTCCCTGATAGAAAAGTGCTCACTTCAGCAGCACATATACTAAAATTGTAAAAATACAGAGACTAGCATGACCCTTGTGTAAGAATGGCACACAAATTTATGAAGCATTCAGATTTTTAAAAGTAACTAGGAACTTTAGTACCAAAATTATTCCCTTTGTTCTACAAAGATTTAGACTAAGATTCATTTAAATCAGTGGCACCTTTGGGAAATTTTAATTTTAATAAACTTGATAATTTGTAATACATTTAAAATACCTCATACATATGTTTTTATCTATTAGTTACAATTAATTTAATGTATTCCCTCATTAAAAATGGACTGATTTACAATCAATGTGTGATTGTAAAGAAATTTTAAATGAAGCAGAAACAAGTCTTTGTGTCTTTTACCACCTGAAACTACTCTGGTGATTTTTTTTCTTTTCTAATTACTTTAAGTCTAGTTTGAAGACTTAAATGTCAAGCATATATGTAACACAGACTCTCTGAAAACAGATTTAATTTTGTGAGTAATGAATTAATTCAGAAACCACAAAATATGAAATTGTGAAAATTTTCCTAAATGTTAAGTTTATCAATTTCACTAAATGTTAAGTTTATCTTACATTGAAATACAAGGAAAAACAAAGATTATTCATTTTAGAAGTTATTTAAAAGCTAAAATATGTTATATCCTGTAAGAGATTTTATGCATCATAAAATAATAGTTATATGTCCCACAATGTATGTTAGTGTTAAATATTTTGTAAAATAATGATTTTTCTGCTATACTATCATAGGAATAGAAAACTCTTGTACATGGCATCATATTTTACATAGATTTGTCTCCTAGCAAAGTTTTATTCATGAGCTACTCATGGGAAGAGACTATGCCTGTCAGATAACAGACATACAGTAATTGCTTAAATGAACACAATAGACAAAGCCAAACATGATAATGATGCCATTAGGAATATAGATTAGCTTCATGTCAAGAAGTCTACAAATTCCAAGGTCTTTCCCCAGATGTTTGGGTTTTACTTTTGTAATGGGCCAGTGACATTGAAATGACATGAAGTGTCAAGGCTCCAGACATTAATCGGGTAATTGGAGATATTTTCAATTCATTTCAAGTATATTATTCCACAAGCTTTTCTGTTAATAATATGAAATCCATCAGTGCTATTCATCCAACNTCTTCAGTTGTTGCCTTAGGAAGGAACAACTTCAGTTGCCTTCAGTTGTTCCTTATAAAGGAATTGTCTTCTAATGGCTCCTATGGAAGTTAAAGTTTTCAGTATATGATGTTTCTGGCAGATGAATTGTGGGTGAAGCAAGCCCATTACTTTTTGTCAAAAGTGTCAAATTATAGGTTTATCATATTTTATTTTTCCCTATCTTGATGGTTTTACTTAGGATTTTTAAAGACAGGGTTTCTCTGTAGCTTTGGTGACTTTCCTGGAACTCACTCGGTAGCCCAGGCTGGCCTCGAACTCACAGAGATCTGCCTGCCTCTTCCTCCCGAGTGCTGGGATTAAAGGCGAGCGCCACCACTGCCCAGAGGATTATTTGTTTTTGCTGTTTTTTCCATCATGTAGTGAGAGTTACTATTTTACTTGTACTGTTAATTCTGTTGGCTTCTGGATCATTTTGTTATAGAAAAAAAAATATTCTCAATGACAGTACACTGTTTAAGAAATAGAACTGAAAAATAAAAATGGGACATTAAAAAAATGAGATTATTTTCAAAGATTATATCCATCAGGAGTTGTGGGAAATATGTATGGGCTGATTCTCAAGTGACTCATGTTTATAAAAATAATTAATAATACTATCATACTTAAAAATTCATATATGCAATAATTTACCCTTTCTGTGTATTACAATGAATGAAATTGCAATTGCTGCAATTATGACAGCTGAAAAATAAAGAATACATCTCTTGTCTACAGACCTGAATAAGTACAATTTGTGTCTATTGGCTTCTGTCACTTAGTTATTCAACAATGCTTCCTAATAATTCCTTAAATCCATGTGCTTAGTATGGATTATAAACATCAGCATCTNTATAGACATATTTTTCAGGGCTCTTGGTTTTTTGAAACTTTGCTTTCCTTTGGTAGAAATATTGTTTCTTAAAATCAGACATGGACATGGACTTATAGTCTTCCTTGATTATAAAATCAATGCCATAATTTAAAAAAATTGTTTTATTATAAAATTTTACATTCATTTTACACACAGATCAAAGATCTCCCTCTTCCCTCCTCCCGTTCCCTCAGCCTCCCCCTCACAGCCCATCCTCCCCGCCCCCAAGAAGGCAAGGCCTCCCATGAAGCAGCAGATCCAGTAGAGGCAAACCCAAGCCCCTCCCCCTGCCTCAAGGCTGCAGGAGGTGTCCCATCACAGGTAGTCGGCTCCAAAAACCCTGCTCATGCACCAGGGGTGTATGCTGATCCCACCGCCAGGGGGCCCCCCAAGTAGATCAAGCTACACAACTGTCTTGCCATGCAGAGAGGTCCGCTGAGTCACATGCAAGTCTCCACAGTNATTAATCCAACTTTTATGAGTTCCCACTAGTTTGGTTTGGTCGTTTCTGCAGGTTTCCCCGTTATGATTTTGATGCACTTGCTCAAAGAATCTCTCTTCTCTCTCCCCAGCTGGACTCCTAGAGCTCTGCCTGGTGCCTGGCTGTGGATCTCTGCATCTGCTTCCATCAGTCACTGGAGAAAAGCTCTGTGATGTTAGGGTATTCACTGATCTGATCTCTGAGGCAAGCCAGTTCAGTTCAGACACTCTCTCCACTATTTCTAGTAGTACAAGTTGGGGTCATCCCTCGGGATTCCTGGGAAATTCTCTAGCACCTGGTTTCTCTCTATCCCCATGATGTCTCCCTCTATCATGGTATCTATTTTCCTGCTTTCCCACTCCATCCCTGTGCCAGCTAGACCATCCTGTTCCCTTAAGTTCTTATCCTCCATCCCCTAACCTCTATTGCCCACCACTCATCCCCGGTTTACTCATGGAGATCTCAGCTATTTCCCTTTCCCAGGGCAATCTATGCATCCCATTCTGGGTCTTCCTTGTTAGCTACCTTCTCTAGGGTTGTAGGTTGTAGTCTGGTTATCCTTTGCTTTACATCTAGTATCCACATATGAGTGAGTACATACCATGTTTGTCCTTCTGAGTCTGGGTTACCTCACTCAGGATGATATTTTCAAGTTCCATCCATTTGCCTGCAAATTTCATGATATCATTGTGTATATATGTACCACAGTTTCTTAATCCATTCTTCAGTTGAGGGGCATATAGGTTGTTTCCAGGTTCTGACTATTATGAATAATGCTTCTATGAACATAGTTGAGCATGTGTCCTTGTGGTATGATTGATCATTCTTTTGATATAAGCCCAAGAGCNGTATAGCTGGGTCTTGAGGAAGATTGATTCCCAATTTTCTGAGAAACTCCCATGGTAGTGGATATGTAGGATTAACGTAGTAAAAACAGCAATCTTACCAAAAGCAATCTACAGATTCAATGCAATCTCCATCAAAATCCCAACACAATTCTTCACAGACCTGGAAAGAATGATATTCAACTTCATTTGGAAAAACAAAAAACCCAGGATAGCTAAAAGAATCCTATACAATAATGCCACCTTGGGAGACATCACCATCCCTGACCTCAAGCTCTACTATAGAGCTATAGTAATAAAAACAGCTTGGTATTGGCATAAAAACCAACATGACCAATGAAATTGAATTGAAGAACCTGACATTAATCATTAATCTGCGCACGTATGAACACCTGATTTTTGACAAAGAAGCCGAAACTGTACAATGGAAAAAAGAAAGCATCTTCAACAAATGTTGCTGGCAGAACTAGATGTCAACATGTAGAAGATTGCAAATAGCTCCATATCTATTGCCATGCACGAAACACAAGTCCAAGAGAATCAAAGACCAGTAACACTGACCCTGANAGAAGAGAAAGTAGGAAGTACTCTTGAGCGCATCGGCACAGGAGACCACTTCCTAAATATAACACCAGTAGCACAGACACTGAGAGCAACAATTAATAAATGGGACCTCCTAAAACTGAGAAGCTTCTATAAGGCAAAGGACACAGTAAATAAGACAAAATGAAAGCCTACAAAATGGGAAAAGATCTTCACCAACCTCACATCTGACAGAGGGCTGATCTCTAAAATATATAAAGAACTCAAGAAACTAGACATAAAAATATCTAACAGTCCAATTAGAAAATGGGCCACAGAGCTAAACAGAGAATTCTCAACGGAAGAATCCCAGATGGCCAAGAGACATTTGAGGTATTGCTCAACATCCTTAGTCATCATNGAAATGTAAATCAAAATGACTCTGAGATACCATCTTACACCTGTCAGATTGGCAGTATCAAACTCACTGAAGATGGCTTATGTTGGAGAGGATGTAGAACAAGGGGAACACTCCTCCACTGTTGGTGGGAGTGCAAACTTATACAGTCATAAATTTTTTAACAATCTGATACAAAGCTTGAATTTCCTATCTTTTTAATATTTTCCTTAAGTTTTATTTTCTATGTATGGATTTTTACCTACAGGTATGTCTGTTTGCACATGTATACTATGCTAGTGAAGGCCAGAAGAGGACAGAAGGTACCCTGAGACTGTATTTACAGAGACTCTGAACCAACATGAGATGCTGGGAATTCACCCGGGTCCTCTGGTGGAACAGCCAATTGTTTTTTCAGTTCAGCCATCTTCNCCATTCTCCAAAATATTAGATTTCTTTTTGTTGACTTTGTGGTTTCAATAATTCCCCTGACAACNATCTAATTAAGTGTTTTACTGTGTGATTTTCTAGCTTATAACATTTAAGAAGTTTAATAGGCATTTCAGGGAAAAATGACGTGTTTATGCTTATGCAAGGACTAAGAAATAATTAAATAATTAGGATTGCTACATAAGACAGATTGTGAACCAGACAATTTTACCTTAACATAATGTATTAACACTTTAGTGCTTATGAAGTATTCAAAGATGGAGACTATATAGTAGATTTCTTTCCATCATGACAAAGTGAGTGAAATGCACTGAAGAAACAGGAGCTACTAAGGGCTAGAGACTATGCCTTAGAGGTGAAAGAAACTTGTGAGCCTATTATTCTTTGATAAAGCCATGCTAGTACTTTTGTGTAAATATCTACTTCAAGGATAACTCTAAATCGACATTAATTGATTTGAAGGAAATGCTACTATTTCAGCAATATGATTTTGTTCTGTAGTGTAAAGGTAATTCTTTTCAAATTTATCAACACTCAAGCAGAAAGTAATTGTTAGAATTCTTTCATCTTAACTACTTTAAAAATTATTATGGCAGCCCACCCACCCAGGCTGGGCAGGTGCCAGTAGGATAAACAGGTATTTGTTGGAGAAATGGGAGAGAAGGAAAAGCAGAATTGAAGACACAAAGGCTGTGAAGAATAGGCTGATATGTGTAGCCTGCACTGCTACATGGGTCCATGCTGATGTCTGGGTCCTAGCTGCAGGCATGGGTCCTTTGTGGTTCCCTGTCCCTACCATAACTGGAGTCTGTATTGATGTCCTTGACCTATGGTACCCCTGAAGGCCGAGAAGNTGCTTGTGGTCTGTGCCCCGACTTGATGCCATGTTGAGTCCGAAGGTCACACTGCCATGGGGGCCATATCAATATGAGTGTCCTGGCTACTACATAAGGCAATGGTGATATTTGGGACACAGCTTTCGCTGAGGGCCGTGCCTGGACCCATGGTTTTGCTGCAGCCAGGTTCTGTGTTGATGTCTGTGGCTGGGTTGTTAGCTGGCACAAAGTGAAAGCTGGCTCCACCCCTCACAGGGCATGAGAGAGAGATGGTCCAGATGGTTTGTGCTTTGGAGAGCTGGCCCTCACCATGCCAGTAGAGGCCTGGTTACCATTCAGGGCTTTGAGTTGGCCCACCTCAACAATATATACCCCATCTATTACCTGCTGAAGCTAGTGAAGGGATCCGCCCTGTGGAACCATAGCAGCTGGATCTCTATAACCTGGGACAATAGCAAGATATCGGAAAGATGTTTAGGTGAAGGTCTAGTATTGGTGATTCATAAGCCAGAGGCCTTGAATCAGAACAACAACTCATTGCAATGAACATTTGCATGTAAGGCTGTTTTGTCTAATGGGTATATGGCATGACACACCACAGCTTCTAAGGCCCATAAGACAAACGAATATGTGATGGAGAAACAGGAAAGGTGGCGAAGTGATATGTTTTTCTTTCTTTATTCTTTATCTTATTCTTTTTTGGGAGGAGGATACAAGGTGGAGGTTGGACATGGAAGGACTGGGAATGAGTGGCATTGGGGTTCATACTGTGAACCTCCCAAGGAATCAATAAAAAGAATTGAGTTAATAAAAATATTACAGCAATCATAAACCTAGAAATTCTATTTTGTTTAATGATGCAGAATGTCAAAATACATATTTATCATCTAAAAAGAAAATAAAAAATTTTAGTAATATGTTTATGACATGAAAATCCAGAATAAAAAAAATGTCATTACATAATAAATGTATTCCCCTAAAGAATTATATTGAAATACTCCTTTCAAGCTGTGTACTTTTACCAAGGACTCATACAGGTGAAATTAAAAACTGATGAGAAAAATACANAGAAAAAATTTGTCTAAATTCCAGTTNTTTGGTATGCTATGAAAATACCCTGTGTTGGGAAATTAATTTTAGGCATTTGTCTGAAAATTTTAGTGCAAACACAAAAACACTGAAGTTAAAATTAACGCATATTGTGGGAGGCCACAGAGGCTCCCTAGTAAGGCCTTACTCAGGATACCAGCAAAGCTGCATAATGGGATGATTTGGCCAAGGGCAGTTACCAAGTGTTTTNAAGGGTCTACACAAGGCTGTCCATTGTGCTCTGATCTTGAAAGGGGAAGTTCTTTTGCCTCCCCCCTTGGTAATATATAACATGACCATTAGAATAACACTCAAGGCGGCTGGGTATTGACCCAGAGCCCTCCCAAAGCTATCCTGTGTCTCCGTCTTTCTCTCCATCTGCATCTATATTTCTGTCTAATACTTCCTCATTCCTCTCTCCTCCCTGAAGAAACCTTCGACAGGTTGGAGCTGGACTCCACATCATGTTAAGAAATTCTATTAATTAAGAACAAGTATAACTACAGAAAAATGTTTTTACCATAAAATTACAGTTTGTTGTGCATATAAATTGGACTTAAAGAGAACTTTTATACTGTGTAATTGTGACACTAAATATGTTTCCTTGAACTTTATTTTGTGATAGCCTACTGGCAGAATTATCATGTTTCCTCTAAGTATTGCTATCATGAAAACAGGTATTCTTTGAAATTAAATTTTGCATTACTTCCTTCATGTTCATAGAGCCTAGCATATACCATTCTTTCTAAAAGAATTTCCAGTTTTGTCCTAGACAGTAAGAGGTATTGTGGTCCTAAAGTTCTACCATTAAGCCACATCTCCTAGTACCAATATTATAGGCAGAACTATTTATTCTACCTACGAAATATACAATTTAATAAAAAATTACTTCCTAACATAAAAATCATAGTCCATTCTCTGTCAAGTGAAAATTTATGTTGTGACCTTAAACATGTCACAGATTATATGNCAGGTACAACTGTCCAAAACTAGAGGGGACAGAGCTCAGACTGTANTGAAGATCATCTAGCTGTTACAGATAACCCAAAGTTATTATTAAGATACCATCTTTCAGTAATAGTCAGGAGGAAATGCAAAAGAATTTGGTGATTTTTCAAGTAATCCACATTTGCTTGAATTATATTTTGAATACTTACTTGAGTGTCGCATAAGAACTAAGGTTCTGTCTTATGGTTTCTGACAGTGGGGCAGTTAGTTTGAGCATGTGCATACAAAACTGTCCAGGAGAAATAATAATCACCAAATGCATTTAAAAATAAGCTCAAACCAGCTGAAATTCAAAGCTAAATTCACTAAGAAAAATCCCGTCTAGAGGGTGATACAGCATTCAGACATACTGGCAGGCAAGGAAGGAGAATTANGACAGTGTCATTTTGTCAATATATCTTCATTATTTGGCATGTTTACCACACTCCACCACTGTGTGCTATATGGTATATTTTAAGGTATGTTTTCTGGTTGATAGTTCTGAGTCCAGAAAAATCAGAGAGAGAGAGCAAAATGTTGCTTTTGTGTTCACTGCCTACTTCACAAGTGGGTATATAATTTAGAATGATTTGGGACTGATGTTCATCCTGTAGAAGTGTTAGCTGGTGTCATTACAAAACCTGTTTAGAATATTCATACTGCGGAAAGAGTTTTATGGATCATGACTTTGGATAGGAATTATTCTCCAGAGAATGTTACTTTTAATTTAGTGATCAAACTGTCCTCTCATTTATTTTTGAAGCCTTTAACATTAAATAATAAAATAAATCAATAATCATAGACCTCATGGTTATTTTTATTGCATTTAATATATTTGATTCAAAGGTCAATTTTTATAGCTATGGAATTACAATAGAGTTATGTAACTGTCACTGAATATATTTCAAAAGGCTGAGAAAATCAGTGTATATTTATAATATTCTGCTNAAATACTATTACTATATTGTGAAATTAATTATTTTTGCTCTTCTCCGGTCCATCAATATTAACCTTCAAGTATGGGTTTTTCTAAGAGAATACATCTTAAATATCTCAATTCAAACTCCATATTACTATAAACTTTTTACTATCTCCTCCATCCTGTCTTAAAAAGGAAGTACCTTCCATACATGTTTGAGAGTCTTACAATACCCTAGTGCTATGAGAGAACAACAGCAGCTTGCACACATTCCCCAGCACTCCTGGTACTATANTTTTATCCCTATGTTTGTGGTAAAACTGTGAAGAATAATTGTTTGCAATAGAGTCTATGTTTAGAGAACTTAAAGAGACATTCAAACTTTTCTTCATGGNAGGTTTGGTTGTATTATCCTTACATGAAAACAGTGAACTAATTATTTTCTAACAAAGAAGTGAAATAATGCNAAATCAGATGACAATGGGTTAAAGATAAGTTTATATTTGCTCTCTTGTGAGTTTGAGTGATATAAGAATTTTTCTTTCTTAATGCATGTCATGTCAGAGTATCATACTGAATTTGACTTTTATTTTGAATAATACAAAATCTCTTACTGNTAAGGATTCTGTTAATTATTCTATTAAGAATTTAAGATTTCTGCATTTGTCATTTTTCTCAAGGCTCTGACAGAATATCTTGACAGAAATAATTAACNAAAGGGACACCTGCCTTGGCTCTTGCTTTAAAAAGGAACAGTGGTTGGATCATCTATCTGCGCTGCAAGACCAAACAGCACAATTTGTTCACATTGTGATGGATCAGAAAGTAGAGAGCGTAAGCTAGCACCAGAATAATCTATAATTATCAAGGTCCACCCTGTGTCAACAATGTCTTCTTGCTAGACAATATGTTCCAAAGTTGCCCAATTTTTGAAAACATGGCTGTAAGTTGGGGACCAAGTGTTTGAACATGTGGGTCTATGGGGGGCATTTCACATTTGAACTATCAAGTAATCTAAAGGTGATCATGTCATAGTGAATCTACTTAACAAGAAATATCAACTAAAGCATTAACCTCAACAAGTTAAAAACTGTAAAACTTGGTGAATAGAAGGTAATATTAAAATTTCTACCAGAGTTTTTAAGTCTCAAAATTTCTAAATCTAATAAAACTAACATTTAATGAATGTCTCAACTTACTACATTAAATATCATTTTTTGCTTACATGTTTTCTTTTTATTTTTAAGGATTGAAGACAAGGTCATCTGCGTGGTAGACAAGCACACTATAAATAGACAGATCCTTAGCCTTTCTTACCTTTAATAAGTATATTAATCCCATAAATGTTTGAGTAGATGAGATCTTGTTGAACTTCACCATTGAAAATTCAGCTTAATAGATCTTACCTTCAAAGAGGTGCTTCAAAAGAAATTTCCTTTTCTTATGGTTTTAGAGCAGCCTCACTCTCTAGTCATTATTTTTTTATTTATTGCATAGTTCTCTCTGATTATCTTTTGAAGACATGCATCTAAACAGGCTGGTAAGTTACCCTACTTTATTCCTTAGAGAACTTGATAAATTATCCCTTTGTTTAATACACATGAAAAAAAAACAGCCAACTTTTTGAAGTTTTATCACTTCAAACTTATTTTGTAGATTCTATTGTCATTAGTTTTAGTATTGGACAAGCAAACTACATATTTTCAAACATAATGTGGACTCAAAGGAATCAAAGCCATGATTTCTATCACATGAAGGTATGCAAGTATGCACACATATCNTTCAAATTATCATTCCAAATGCTTAGAATTTTAATTCAATACAATAGTATTTTACATTCTATAATATGTTAAACTTTATAAAGAGGTAATTATGGCAATTTAAATCTCATTTCATCTATTCTTTTATGGAAGAGTCACTTTGACTACAAAATTGGGTCAAATAATAAATAATTATTTTACAATTTTTATTTGCAGAAAACATATTCTTATACTTCCTATCAGGTCTTCGATCCAAATCTATGTAGCAATTTCAGTCTGAATGGAAAATTCCCTTAAAGCATTTAATATTCTATTGTATCACAATCTGCCTTTATTATAGATNGAGCGACAAAGTTCTTCTTCCTACTCCCATGTAAACAATCAACTATGTATTCTACATTTTTATAATCCAAACGTCCTGGTGAGTGTATTTGTGTGTATGTGTGTGTGTATGTGTCTGTGTGTGTATGTGTATGTGAATGTGTGTGTG
>LZPO01097576.1:13541-31432 GCA_001675575.1 Neotoma lepida
TCACTACTGCTGCTCAACACTCTTCAGAAGCTGTGTGAGGGCTTGGAATACAATGACATCCTCACAGCCTTCAGAAGGAACCAACCCTGCTGTCACTGGCATATGATTGTNGTCTCAGAACTGCGAGGCAATAAATGCCATTGATCAAGCCCCCAGTTGGTGGCCCTCTGTTATGGCAACCCCAGGAAANGGATGCATAGAGACTGCATCGCCATTTGGGGTTGCAACACTAGTNGCTCAGACATGGGGCTTTTTTTGCTCCAAGGCCTTTGGACTTGGCACAGCACACACTTTCTCCTGCCTATGTGTGTGAAGGATAAGAGACCATGGAGAGTGTTTCCAAGCCCACCACAGTCTCTCCCCTGCTCATTAGTCCTCTCTTTCATTTAAAGAAGAGNGTCACTAAGGATCAATAGTCCTTCTTCCTGCTGTCCGCCTTGCTGGCAGAGCTGGAGGAAGTGGTGGGGAGGCAGACAGCCCATGGCTTGGCTGGCTTCCCTAAATAGTGACTTCCCACAGTTAGAATGTGCCATCCCCCTGCCAAGGAACCAGATGCCCCATGTCAGAATGCAGTGTCACGGTTGGAGGCTGAGCTAGCAAAGGTAGGCAGGGAAGCTACCCCTACTAATCTGGCATTTGACTGTGAGCCCAAGGTTCCTGGCCCACGGGCTGGGAACAGGCAGTAAATCCAGGTGTCTGTGTGTACTGGATCACACAACCCAAGGCATACTCTCTGCTTGGAGTCCACTTAGTGGGCTCTCAGGCATAAGATACCATGAACCCCTCTGAGGGGTGAAGGAAATTGATGAAAAGACCCCAAGAAGGGAACAATTCTGCCCCAAGGATCTACTTTTACTTGCTGTATGCTCCTGTTTGTGGCCCTTGAGTGAGGCAGCTTCAACCAGCCTCACTCTTGACTCGGGTGAAGAAATGATTTTAGAAAGATGAAACCATTATTTCAAATTTGGACAGCAAGTAGATGGAGACCTGGTTAAAAGTGGCTCTGCCTATTCCAGTCACCATGGACCATAAAACCTAGTAGCCATGGCATAGCACTATCTGTCTTCTCTGCCTGCTCCTTACTTTAGAATAGAGGGTGAGCCTTGATCATTCAGTGGCCCAGCCCGCCCCCCCCCCTTCAAGAAAAGGAGTGTGGTTCCTTAAGATAGACCCAACTGACATTAGCACCTTCCTTGCCCTTCTTCCTCCCCCTGGTAATGCTGCCCCTGGCCAGCACTGTTCTTCTCATCCAGGAAGTTCTCCTGTCTGTCTTTAGCTCTGTGATAATGCTATAACACAGGGACCATCCATATATGTGCTGGAGTCAGACTGCCTGAATATAGATCCTCTTTCCAGCTGAGTAACCTTGGAGGAATGGCTTTTCTTTGCTAGAACTTTACTGGCAATGAAGATTGTGGNTGCTTACTGCCATTAGGCTACTGGGTATACTGAAAATGATTAGCAGATACGGCGCTCTGTCTAGTGCACTTCTCTGTGGGTTTCTCCTGTTTNCCCCCCTCTTTCAACCATGTGCTCCCTGAAGCTGAAGACCNTGTCTTCTGTGACTCTAAAACCTCAGGTGTTCCTAAGACAAGGCCTGATGACTGCTTGGCACATGTTGAATAGATGGATTATTTATGTTCATGCACATCAACATAAGTAAAGCAAAATGATCATATTTATAGTGACAGTGTCGGGTGTGTTCTGATGGTGATAACAGTAAGTGTAGAATCCACTAGATTGTTTATGAAGTGGTTACTTGCTAGGCACTGTTTTAAAACACTTTAACACATCTAATTCTCTCAACAACCATCTTGAAGAAGTTTCTATTATTTTCACAGTGGTATACATGAAAAACAATGTACCTGGAATTTCAGTGACTCTCCTATTACTATTCAGCTAGGATATAGCACAGAGGGAATCACCCCAGAATGGCTCAGAATCCATGCTCATGTCTATTCCAGTCTGTGTCTTCTACAACTGTAGTGGCAGTCACCAGCCCCAGAAGCAAAGTGTTGGGGGGATGTACACTTGGGTCAAGTAGTGAGGACTGAGACCTTCACTATAAAGAACTCTGAAAATTCTTATCTTTTTTTCTAGGTATTGATCTTTTTCATCTTAAAGGTGCTGAGATAGTACAAGTGGCTAGAGACACAACAGACTTGGCCCTACTTGAGGGCAGAAAGATAAATGATTCCCACCTTTTGCTTTGCTTCAGAATGCCCAGCACANAGTATATATTAAACACATGACATTTGAATGAGTGAATGGATNAATGAATGAGAATCAAGGACTCCAGAATTCAGCAGCATGAGCATGATGAGTACTCAATTTCTACCTGGAATACTTGTTTGAAGCACTTTGCATCCATATGCNGGAAAGTGTGGGTTGAATGGAATCCCATCTTCCCATGTTGAAGCTGTGTTATCCAAGAAGCTGTACCTCCCACTNTCAGCATCTTTGTGGCCTTGGGTAGTGCTGTACTTCTGGAGCTCCAGTGGGTAGCATTGCTGAGTGATGAAGTCCTCAGATGGTCTCACTGGTGAGCAAACATTAACACTTTGAATCAATTGTGCCTTCTTGATTACTGGGAAAACTATTCAGAGGGTTCAGGGGCTGGCTGAGGATTATTGCATCATGCAACAGTCGAATATAGCATGATAGAGTGAGAGCAGGCGGCATAAATGAGTTTAANGCAAAGGCGGTTTTTCANTTGGAAACTTAAATCGTGCAGTGGGATGTNCTGGTGGGGCTGCAAAAAATACCTGGCAGAAGGCCAAACATAATGCAGATGGCGGCCGGCTGTCTCAGCCTCTGCCTTGCAGCACAGCTAACTGGAAAGAGGGAAAATATGGAGAAAATGAGTGTGGCCCCAAAGTTAGTAGGAACATGATGTATAGGACAGTGGGGAGCATGCAGTAAACTCTCACTGAATGTTAGCATTAATGCAGTCTGGATTCAGCCAGGGACCAGATAGACTGGATCATGCTGTCCTCACAAAGCTGACAGTCCAATAGATTAAGAGGTCAATCAGTCACAAAACTGGCCACATTGCAAAAGGTACCATGGGAGCAAAACCATGGAACATTAGATAACTTAGAGGAGGGTTTTCCTCAGCTGGATTTGCATGGTAGAAAGGTGTCTTAGTTTGGGTTACTANTGCTGTGATGAAACACCATAGTCAAAAGCAAGTTGGAGAGGAAAGGGTTTATTTGGCTTACATGTCCACATCCATAGTCCATCCCTGAAGGAAGTCGGGGCAGGAACTCAAACAGCGCATGAACCTGGAGGCAGGAGCAGATGCAGAGACCATGGAGGGGTGCTGCTTACTGGCTTGCTCCTCGTGGCTCACTCACTCAGGCTGCTTTCTTATAAAACCCATGGCCACTAGTCCAGGGATAGCACTGCCCACCCACAATNGGCTGGCCCTTCCCCCATCAATCACTAGTTAAGAAAATGTTCTACAGGCTTGCCTATAGCTCAATCTTATGGAAGCATTTTCTTAATTGAGGTTCCCTCCTCTCAGATGACTTTAGCTTGTGNCAAGTTGACATAAAACTATCCAGCACAAAAGGGTGTCCTAGATAAAGAGGTATGATGAGAGNAGTGAAAGCAAAAGGTGGACCAGAGGAGAAAGATGCCCCTAGGAAACGAAAGGAAAAAAAAACAAAAACAAAAACAGTGCTTTCTAGAAACTGGAGGTAAGATACCAGAGCAGGAACTCACAGGATAGCCTCATTGCAAGGTGGATCTAATGGGTCTATTTGTTCCCTGAAATTAAGCCCTACAAATTGAAGGTATTCAGATAACAGAGATGTATTTTCAAATGGTCCTAGTGGCTAGAATCAAAAATTCAAGCTGTCAACAGGGTAAGGCTCTCTCTAGAGGTGCTGGGAAAGCACACTCTTTTGTGTCTTCTTAGTGTCTGGTGGGTGCCAACAGCCCTTGGCCTTCATTGTTCCATCTCTTCCTCTGCTTTCCCCTGTCTGTTTCTGTTTCTGTTTTTTTTTCCCTTTAAAATAGCAGTCATTATATTAGGACCCACTCTAATTCAATATGAACACATTTTAGTATAACTAAGGAGCCTGCTCCCTAACAAGGTTCCTGAGATTCTGGGTAGATATGAATTTTGAGGGAATACTATCTAATTCAGTAGATTAGAAGTAGCCACAAGGATTAGAGTGACTGAGGGTGAGAAAACCCACAAGCCAGATCATGAAGGGATTAGTAGTATACCCGCAAGCAAAGCTTCCTGAGCATGTGGTGTGGTGCGTCAAGAACCATGCTAAGCACTCTGAATGCATACATGTAGAATCCGCATNTGGAGGCAGAGTTAGACTGAGTAAGGCCAAAGCAGAAAATCAGAACTCGGGGTTTGCAATGTGGAGCATCAGAGTCTTGTAAGAAGCAGATGGCACACTGGGCTTAGGGTGATTTGAAAGGGGGTGATAAAGGAATTTTTGAAGGACCTGTGAGCAGGATATGGGGGAATCTCTTAAGACTGGGCTTGCTATGATTCATGAACCTGAAAGATATATAGTAGAGCACAAAACCAGAAAGTCATGGGAAGAGGCTACCTTTGGAAGAATGGTGGCTTTTGGCCAAATGAAGGTGGTCAGCCTAAGGGACCATATAGANAGGAAACCAGGGAATAAATCTCCTGATTTCTTCCTTTTGTTCTCTTGACATTAGACATCCCTGATGGAAGCTCGTGGATTCAGGCCAAGAGATTGGCCTCCCAGGGCCCCAGCTAAGTAGAAAAGATGAGGCTGGATCAAGAGAAATAGACAGACATTTGTTGCACTGGGACAATGATGAGAAGGCAGAGCNTGGGAACCAGAGAACAGAATTGTTAATCTGTGATGAGAAATGTCATAGAACCTCCAATTAAGAAGGAGTATGGGTGGACTCTGAGTTCAGCTCACTCACTCACATCTCCATCTAGNCTTCCCTGGGCACATACCTGTCTCAGAGGGTTATGAACACAATTGTGTACACCATTATAAGTCAAGGGCTTTACAGGCTACATGGCCTGTCTCTTATACACATCTAGATGTGTATAAGAGACAGGAGTATGGGTGGACTCTGAGTTCAGCTCACTCACTCACATCTCCATCTAGNCTTCCCTGGGCACATACCTGTCTCAGAGGGTTATGAACACAATTGTGTACACCATTATAAGTCAAGGGCTTTACAGGCTACATGGCACTTCTAGTGCATACTCAGTTAGCATTCTTACTATTCTTGTCAACTGCACTAAACAGCAGTTTGCTGCATGGAGTCTTCCTTGAANGCCCATGCCACTCATCCTCACTCCATGCANCGTGACATCATNTATTTGTACATGCTACTTGCTTTTATTTTCCAGGCTCCAATATTTCCTGGTCACTGATCTAGCTTTCAGCAGTGAACCAAGCACCCTCATGTAGCTCACATTCTGATGAGGAAAGTAAANGATAAACAAAAGAATAAACAAAGACACCTCACACNTGTCAGAAGATGCAATGGGTAAAACTAAAGCTGAAAGGGAAGGCAAGGAATATGGAGGGTGAGGGGGTAGATGGAGATGCGGTCATGAGGGACCACTGAAGGTATTTGAGTAAATAGCTGAACAGAGCTGAAGATGAAGCAGGGAACATTCTGATACTGGAGGGGAGAGAGTTAGAGTGGAGAACAGGTGTGAGGACACTAGAGCACAGTGTACTTGGAGCATCTGAGGTGCAGCAAGCAGCCCAGTGGGAGCTGAATGTGATGTTGTTGCAGAGGGGACAGGAGCCAGGTCTGCAAAGCCCATGTCTTGAAAGNTCTGTNTTCTACATGGCACACCAGCAAGTTCTATGACCCATTTCCCTCCCATCTGCACAGCAGCCTAGCCAGCAGCATCACACGTAGTTTTAAGGATCCAGCAAAAAGATGAGCTAGGCTGTTGCTTTGAAAATCATTAAGTATTAGGCAAGATAATGTTTGCACTGCTCAGTACTTTAGCTTCAGGCTACCTGCTGCTGAGTGGAAGAGCTGCCCATGCTCCTGAGGGCATGGTTGTGCTGGCCCATTGCTTGGCAGCAGGCTGTCGCTCTCTTATATGACACTCATCTTCCTCATGTGCCTCTTCCTCTCTGTGTCCTGGTGTTTCAACAGTAGCTCCCCGACTGTGCTTGTGCCCCTGACCTCCTCAGTGGAATTACACACCAGTAATTCACAGTGGCCTCTTATTATCCTATATGCGGTAAAGACTTTCTGGAGGTTATAGGAAATAAATGTGCCTTTTATTGTCAACCATGGTTCTTATTAAACTTGTTCCCCTGGTGCAGAAGTATCTTTGTGGGACAAAGCGGTTTTATGCCCAAACAGCCAATGAGCTGCTGATGGGTTTTATGTCCAGCTGTAACCAGAGGCATTGCAGGCAACCCTCTGCTCACGGCAGTCAGGAATCACAGACTTCTCACCCACTGCACGGAAAGTCTTCTTATTAATAGGATTGAGTCTCCTTGTAAACAGAAAAGCCTGTGTCCTTGTGGACATGTGTCGGTGGACATGGAATCAGAGAGGCCTTATGACTTATGGAACAAAATCTGGAGCAGTAACGAGTGGCGTTACTTGTGGAAAGGAAGTGTGAAAAGAACAGCATAGGTGGTGTCTTCAAGCCATGAGGCCTTCTTTTTCTTGTAGACATGGGGACTAGTCTCTGAGGTCTTGGCAGGGGAATGGAGGCAAATGGCAAAGCTAATATTGGCTGCTAATTGTTTTGTGAGTTTTATAGGCATCTGCTGATCAACACAAACTGATGAAATTGGATAGTCTAATCTCTACTTGCACATACCATCTAGGAAAGGATTAAGGTTTATAGATGTAATATGAAATCTTATGGTCTTATAATAATAAAACAAACAAACAAACCCAGAACCAGATATTGGGGTAAATGCTGAAAGATCAGAGGGACAAAGGAACAAGCCACAGCCACCTCTTACCTCTAAGATTCCTCAGCCTGAAAAGGTCTTAGTTCCTGTCTCTTCATACTTTATACCTTTCTCTGCCCAGCNATCACTTCCTTCTTAATGCTAGAATTAAAGGGTGTGTGCTTCCCAAGTGCAGGGATTAAAGGTGTGTGCCACCACTGCCTGGNTCTATTTCTCTCCTAGACTGAATCAATCTCAAATAGTCCAGGGTGGCTTTAAACTCAGAGATCTGGATGTATCTCTGTCTCTTGAGTGCTAGGATTGAAGGTGTGTGCCACCACTGCCTGGCATCTATGTTTAATCTAGTGGCTTGTTTTGTTCTCTGATCTTCAGGTAAATTTTATTAAGGTATACAATATATCACCACATATAGCAGGGTCATAACCAAATATTTTGGAACTTCAAGGTGGCCACTCCAAGTCAAGCAGATCCAGTATCTCATCTGTAAGACACGCCCTCATACTGCTGTAGCAGTATGGCACAGTCAGTCCCAGGACTCGGGGCAGAACTGAACAGGCCTGGAATTTAGTGAGGTTCAGCGAGCAGAGTCACCCTGCCTAGTTCCTGCCCTCTGTCTTCTCTTTAGTCTTCTGTGTACAAACACACCCATTGAAGCAGCAATGTGAAACCAGGGACCAGGAAAGAAGAGAAGTGAGACCCACATAGAACAGCAGGAGATTGGAGGGAGTCTCAGGCTTTTCTTGGGATTCAGGACTGTTGTTTTCACATTTCAAGTGACTTCACAGAGTGTAATGACGTGTCAATATAGAAGCCAGATTTCTCCATGTTAACTGGGAAAGTGAAGAAGCGAATGAATCAGTGCTTATGGGTACCTCTATGTGGAAGTCCTCTCTTTTATATTCCTTAGTGTATTTCCAGGGAATTATAAATTCCACCAGGGTGGAGTTTNGGTTTCCTTTTGTGTGCCAATGTGTCTTGGGCACCTAGAATACTATATGGCATGTGGACATGCATACACACGTATGAGGGGGGAGTACATACACACTTATCAGCAGAAAGCTTGGAGTATAAAATGTACTCAATACATTATTGTATTCAATATGTATATTCAGTACATATGATTGAATAAGTTTGAATAAGCAAGCGCACTGGCCTCTTCTCTGTGACAGAATTCCTGACGGAAGCAGATTAAGGCAGAGCTTGTTAGGGCTCACAGTTTGGAGAGCGCAGTTCATCATGGTGGGGAGGGCATGGTGGTGGGATGTCAGGTTGTGGACACTTTGCATCCATAGTCAGCAAGTGAAGAGAGATGAATACTGGTGCTGGTACCTTCTCGTCTTACACCGTCTGAGACCCTTGCCCATGGGATGGTGCTACTTGTGTGTAGGATGAATCTTCACTCATTGGCTAAACCGCTCTAGAAACTCACTCACATACTCCCAGATGTGTGTTTCTTAAATGATTTGAAATCCAGTCAAATGTATGAAGATTAACCACTGCAATTAGTAATGCCCATTTAATATTAGGAATAGCCTACAAAATAGGAGTGGCTCTTCTGACTTGTACATAAACACGTCTAAAGAAATGAAATCCCCAACTCCACTTAATATGACAATTTCAATTGAACTCTAAAATCTGACTTCCTACTATTCCAACATGTGTTGTCCTGGCTAATCCAATGTCACTCCCTATCATGTTACTTGGAAGCAGTTTACATAGAATCAGAAAACACCAGGCATGACCAGTCCTTCTGATGTCTTAGATAGCCTGCAGAGCCTTTTGGTGGAGTTGGTGATTGACTGTTTGTCATTGTCATGGAACGCAGTGTGAAGACAGTGCAAGTTATTCAGGTTTCCTTTCTTCTGGATACCAGACAAATGGTTGTTGACTGTATTTTCATCTCCAACTGAGATGACCTAGTTAATTCCTGGCCAGAGGCCTCATCAGAGAAAGTCCATATTTCCCACAGGCATGGAATTGTATGAAGGTCTTTCATTCCCCTGCTATGGTGTGCAGTGTAATCATCTTAATTGATAAGCCAGGCTCTTTCACCATGAACTAGTGAACAAAGTGTTTGGTGTTTTTTGAAAACTAAATTTGAAATTACTATCTGTGTTTCAGGCATAGAGAGAGGATCTAACAACATCTAAGAAACAAGAGCAGGACACCTCTCCTGGTGGCTCATTGCACCCATCCTACACGTTTTGAGAGAAGCCTCCTATTGTTCATCAAGCTTCAGGCAGCAGCCATAGAGAAGGCCCATTTCCGGGGAAGTGGGACTTATATGGTGCTGGTATTGGGGATATTTTGGATTAAAGAAAACATATTTGTTCTTTATTTTTAATCACTTTATTGTAACTTACAAACCGAAACAAAAACCATGCAGTTGGATTAATGGAGGCAGTCAAACAAAACAGTACAGACCCAAAGTCTGTACCCCACAATGAACTTCTCTGCAGCTAGAATAACTATTCAGAATACATTCTTCTAATTGGTTTCATCTTTTGCTTCTTTACTTACATAAATGTNTTCTACATGGCACACCAGCAAGTTCTATGACCCATTTCCCTCCCATCTGCACAGCAGCCTAGCCAGCAGCATCACACGTAGTTTTAAGGATCCAGCAAAAAGATGAGCTAGGCTGTTGCTTTGAAAATCATTAAGTATTAGGCAAGATAATGTTTGCACTGCTCAGTACTTTAGCTTCAGGCTACCTGCTGCTGAGTGGAAGAGCTGCCCATGCTCCTGAGGGCATGGTTGTGCTGGCCCATTGCTTGGCAGCAGGCTGTCGCTCTCTTATATGACACTCATCTTCCTCATGTGCCTCTTCCTCTCTGTGTCCTGGTGTTTCAACAGTAGCTCCCCGACTGTGCTTGTGCCCCTGACCTCCTCAGTGGAATTACACACCAGTAATTCACAGTGGCCTCTTATTATCCTATATGCGGTAAAGACTTTCTGGAGGTTATAGGAAATAAATGTGCCTTTTATTGTCAACCATGGTTCTTATTAAACTTGTTCCCCTGGTGCAGAAGTATCTTTGTGGGACAAAGCGGTTTTATGCCCAAACAGCCAATGAGCTGCTGATGGGTTTTATGTCCAGCTGTAACCAGAGGCATTGCAGGCAACCCTCTGCTCACGGCAGTCAGGAATCACAGACTTCTCACCCACTGCACGGAAAGTCTTCTTATTAATAGGATTGAGTCTCCTTGTAAACAGAAAAGCCTGTGTCCTTGTGGACATGTGTCGGTGGACATGGAATCAGAGAGGCCTTATGACTTATGGAACAAAATCTGGAGCAGTAACGAGTGGCGTTACTTGTGGAAAGGAAGTGTGAAAAGAACAGCATAGGTGGTGTCTTCAAGCCATGAGGCCTTCTTTTTCTTGTAGACATGGGGACTAGTCTCTGAGGTCTTGGCAGGGGAATGGAGGCAAATGGCAAAGCTAATATTGGCTGCTAATTGTTTTGTGAGTTTTATAGGCATCTGCTGATCAACACAAACTGATGAAATTGGATAGTCTAATCTCTACTTGCACATACCATCTAGGAAAGGATTAAGGTTTATAGATGTAATATGAAATCTTATGGTCTTATAATAATAAAACAAACAAACAAACCCAGAACCAGATATTGGGGTAAATGCTGAAAGATCAGAGGGACAAAGGAACAAGCCACAGCCACCTCTTACCTCTAAGATTCCTCAGCCTGAAAAGGTCTTAGTTCCTGTCTCTTCATACTTTATACCTTTCTCTGCCCAGCNATCACTTCCTTCTTAATGCTAGAATTAAAGGGTGTGTGCTTCCCAAGTGCAGGGATTAAAGGTGTGTGCCACCACTGCCTGGNTCTATTTCTCTCCTAGACTGAATCAATCTCAAATAGTCCAGGGTGGCTTTAAACTCAGAGATCTGGATGTATCTCTGTCTCTTGAGTGCTAGGATTGAAGGTGTGTGCCACCACTGCCTGGCATCTATGTTTAATCTAGTGGCTTGTTTTGTTCTCTGATCTTCAGGTAAATTTTATTAAGGTATACAATATATCACCACATATAGCAGGGTCATAACCAAATATTTTGGAACTTCAAGGTGGCCACTCCAAGTCAAGCAGATCCAGTATCTCATCTGTAAGACACGCCCTCATACTGCTGTAGCAGTATGGCACAGTCAGTCCCAGGACTCGGGGCAGAACTGAACAGGCCTGGAATTTAGTGAGGTTCAGCGAGCAGAGTCACCCTGCCTAGTTCCTGCCCTCTGTCTTCTCTTTAGTCTTCTGTGTACAAACACACCCATTGAAGCAGCAATGTGAAACCAGGGACCAGGAAAGAAGAGAAGTGAGACCCACATAGAACAGCAGGAGATTGGAGGGAGTCTCAGGCTTTTCTTGGGATTCAGGACTGTTGTTTTCACATTTCAAGTGACTTCACAGAGTGTAATGACGTGTCAATATAGAAGCCAGATTTCTCCATGTTAACTGGGAAAGTGAAGAAGCGAATGAATCAGTGCTTATGGGTACCTCTATGTGGAAGTCCTCTCTTTTATATTCCTTAGTGTATTTCCAGGGAATTATAAATTCCACCAGGGTGGAGTTTNGGTTTCCTTTTGTGTGCCAATGTGTCTTGGGCACCTAGAATACTATATGGCATGTGGACATGCATACACACGTATGAGGGGGGAGTACATACACACTTATCAGCAGAAAGCTTGGAGTATAAAATGTACTCAATACATTATTGTATTCAATATGTATATTCAGTACATATGATTGAATAAGTTTGAATAAGCAAGCGCACTGGCCTCTTCTCTGTGACAGAATTCCTGACGGAAGCAGATTAAGGCAGAGCTTGTTAGGGCTCACAGTTTGGAGAGCGCAGTTCATCATGGTGGGGAGGGCATGGTGGTGGGATGTCAGGTTGTGGACACTTTGCATCCATAGTCAGCAAGTGAAGAGAGATGAATACTGGTGCTGGTACCTTCTCGTCTTACACCGTCTGAGACCCTTGCCCATGGGATGGTGCTACTTGTGTGTAGGATGAATCTTCACTCATTGGCTAAACCGCTCTAGAAACTCACTCACATACTCCCAGATGTGTGTTTCTTAAATGATTTGAAATCCAGTCAAATGTATGAAGATTAACCACTGCAATTAGTAATGCCCATTTAATATTAGGAATAGCCTACAAAATAGGAGTGGCTCTTCTGACTTGTACATAAACACGTCTAAAGAAATGAAATCCCCAACTCCACTTAATATGACAATTTCAATTGAACTCTAAAATCTGACTTCCTACTATTCCAACATGTGTTGTCCTGGCTAATCCAATGTCACTCCCTATCATGTTACTTGGAAGCAGTTTACATAGAATCAGAAAACACCAGGCATGACCAGTCCTTCTGATGTCTTAGATAGCCTGCAGAGCCTTTTGGTGGAGTTGGTGATTGACTGTTTGTCATTGTCATGGAACGCAGTGTGAAGACAGTGCAAGTTATTCAGGTTTCCTTTCTTCTGGATACCAGACAAATGGTTGTTGACTGTATTTTCATCTCCAACTGAGATGACCTAGTTAATTCCTGGCCAGAGGCCTCATCAGAGAAAGTCCATATTTCCCACAGGCATGGAATTGTATGAAGGTCTTTCATTCCCCTGCTATGGTGTGCAGTGTAATCATCTTAATTGATAAGCCAGGCTCTTTCACCATGAACTAGTGAACAAAGTGTTTGGTGTTTTTTGAAAACTAAATTTGAAATTACTATCTGTGTTTCAGGCATAGAGAGAGGATCTAACAACATCTAAGAAACAAGAGCAGGACACCTCTCCTGGTGGCTCATTGCACCCATCCTACACGTTTTGAGAGAAGCCTCCTATTGTTCATCAAGCTTCAGGCAGCAGCCATAGAGAAGGCCCATTTCCGGGGAAGTGGGACTTATATGGTGCTGGTATTGGGGATATTTTGGATTAAAGAAAACATATTTGTTCTTTATTTTTAATCACTTTATTGTAACTTACAAACCGAAACAAAAACCATGCAGTTGGATTAATGGAGGCAGTCAAACAAAACAGTACAGACCCAAAGTCTGTACCCCACAATGAACTTCTCTGCAGCTAGAATAACTATTCAGAATACATTCTTCTAATTGGTTTCATCTTTTGCTTCTTTACTTACATAAATGTNACTTCAGTTTCTGATGATGTAGATGGCTTGCATTGGTGCTGTTTCACATGGTTCATGGGGATGATGAAACCAGATTTTCAGAATAACCAAGGTTTGAATGTCATGTTTGGCCTGTAAACATGTTATGCAAGTGTCATGTCATGGTACAAATTAGGAGGGACTTTTGAGCTTATGTAGAACATCCGTGTGTTACTGAGGCTCAGAAACACAGAGCAACTTTGCCCAAGATCACACAGCTGGCAGCTGGAAGAGCTGCGTTTTGANATTGTGTCTTGACCTCCAGATCAGCTTGCACCCCATCAGTGAGTGACCTGTAGAANACAGGCAGCCTGAGATTCAAAATGTACCCCAAGAGCTAGCACCACCCTCTCCCCCGCAACTGTGCCTAGTACACTTCATAGTCTGAGCCACTTTATTTACACCACTGTATAAAGTACACAAGGATGGGTTGCTTTGTTCTCTGGAAACTCACAGAGAGGTGAAAACCAAGATACTTGATGGGCCAACTGGAAGCGAAAAACAGGTTCTAGCCAAAGAATGTGAGTGCTAATGTGGTAATGTTTCCATCATCACTAGCAATTAAAACATGCAAACAAAAAAGGCTTAGGTACCATTCTTTGTAACTTTCTTCATCCTTTTCTGGTTTTACTGGGTCTTAAAGGACTTTGTAATCTTACTTCAGACAAAAATATGCCAGTAGAAAGTTGGACCACCAAACACATTCTTCCTGCTACTCTGTTATATGGAAGGAGCAGTTTTAGTGCATTGTTTGGATTGCTTGGGCATTTTAGTTGTCTTGATAGCTTGACTACGCAGAAAAATCTAGTCATCCCCATTATATATTTGATATACGATGGGCAAAGCATTTCTTTAGCTTCAGGCAATTCAAAATGTCCTGGCTTCCTCTCAAATATCAAGTAGGGCATTTCCTTGGGAGAAACCAACAGGCTTTGTTCAGTTTCTGGAGTCTCCAGTAGGACTTCACACAAGACAGGCTGAAGTGAGAAAGGCTGGGCTGCATAGGAGGGTGCTAGCCTACCCGTTCAGATCCCATAGGTGCAACAGTCCCTTTGTGTGGATGACCTCCTTCTAACAACCTCAAAACCCTGAGCATGGGGTGATAATTTGCAGGTAAGGAAGCAGGAGCCCCACAAAGCTGACATCTGGCCTTCAGTGCCTGACAGCCAGTGTGGTGGGGGTCCGGACCCAGAATGCATGTGGCTTCCAAAGTTGTGTACCTTGTGGAGGAAGAGGAGAAGAAAGAGAACAGAGGAAGGAAATGGACAGGGGAAAGGGGGAATCAAAAGAAGGATGGAGGGAAGCAAGGGCGAGAGAGGCTGGGCTTCTGTGTCTTTCAGCACACAGTGTAAGAAGAAAGACAAAGAGAAGGGTCAGAGTTCCCTGGGATGAAATTATTCCTGGCAATTTAGAGAGAAATTTTCTAAAACACAGGTTAGGAAGTCGGCCCTTGTGGCAGGCTTGGCTGTCTGGGGTTCCCCAAGGACAGCTTCTTCTCCTGCCACCTCATTATCGCTGGCAGCAATCTGCATGGCCAGTAATGAGAGGGTCTTAATGCTGGTGTCTCAGGGGTGGGTAATGGCCCTGCACACGGGGTTGAGGTCGCAGGTTCAGGCCCTGGCACTATGGAAAGAGCTGTGAGGAGCTGCAGATTGTCCCCCTGGACCCACAGTCCATTAGCTCTCAGCCCTCAGCATGGCGATAATGAGAAGGTGGGGCCACTCCGCAGTACCCCACCCCCTCCAGCGGTAGATAGGCAGGGCAGGCTGCACTCCCCAATGGCAGCTCTTCCTGTTGCTGCTGCGTGCCCACAACCCTGCTCTTCTTGCTGAGCCATGGGTTGTGTCAACTCATCTAGGTTCTGTGTAGTTTGCCTCTAACAAAACTCACAGAAATAATTAGGTGGTCAGATGGGTTTGACTTGATATTTATAATGTCCTTTATAGTTTCCCATTGTCGGTAAGCCCATGCTATCAAGTTGAAAAGGCAAAAGCATTTGAACCAGAGTTCTGCCCTCTCCCTTGCCCATTCCCATGTAACCTTGGACATGTAAACACACTTCTGCCAAACTCCAATTTCTTAATAATAATAGCACCAGCCTCTATCTCTTTGTTTAGACTATTATTTGCTTGTTATTATAATAATTAATGCTGTGTACTATGCATTGCATTCAGGTCTCACATATATCATGTCTAACCGCCCCAACTTTACATATTGATGCTACTTTTATCTCTAACTTACAGAAACAGAAATAACCAGAGACTCAGTTGGTGCATGACTCTCTAGACAAAATTTTTAACCTTAATGAAATTATAATGAAATTATAATGAAATTATGGCTCCAGCATCCACAGCAAGAGCTTCGTGAGGAATAGTACATTGCCAGTAATGGTGGTTCTTCTCTCCCTTGCTCCATGGTTGATCAGATGAGAACATCGAAATCTCTTTAGATAAGTAAAATGTAGAGTTTAACACAGGGGTTGCGTATTGGGAGAGCCTAGAAACNTAAGTGGGTCCTAGGACTAGTTGGGAATCAGGAAGAAGACACTGCAACCAGAGGAGGGAGGTACATAGGGATAAGGTGGTAGCCACAAGCCCAGNGGTTGCTTTCAGAAGTGGCACCTGCTGACAAGCTTTGGAGGTAATACTGCTACCTTAGAGATGCAGTTCAAAGCTAGGACACGACAGGTAGACACATACTGTCCTCTCCCAGTCCTAGCCTCCAGGTTCCTACAGTGCCTCAGGGTGGAGCCTAAGGAGCAAGCCAGCAAGCAGCACCCTCCAGGACCTCTGAATCAGCTCCTGTCTCCAAGTTCCTATCCTGTTTGAGTTCTTGTCCTTCGATAATGATTAGTGTGGAAACTGTCTCTTATACACATCTAGATGTGTATAAGAGACAGGTATAGAGGTTGTAGAGTCTCTGAATTATCTGTGGAATCCATTTATTTTACCCTTTAACTTGTCCTGGAGTTTGAAGAGATAGAATTCAATTATTTTCATAGCATGCTGGATTGTCTTATGTCAACCTGACACAAGCTAGAGTCATCTGGAATGAGGGAATATACACATCTAGATGTGTATAAGAGACAGGCACAGTAGCATCTCATCTCCCAGATGAGAAGGGCTAAGCCCAGCAAGACATGAAGCAGTACTTCCAGATCACCCAAGAGGCTGCCTCTGTTCTCCTGTGCAAGAAAGCTTCAAAGTGGCAGGGGCTGTGAAGACCCCCCAGCTGTCACCAAGGAGGATTTTTCCAGAAGGTAAGCTTAGAAGAGAGCTGGAGAAGAAAGTGTGCTGCTGTGTGGGCTAAGGGACTGAGGTTGTAGAGTCTCTGAATTATCTCTCTTATACACATCTAGATGTGTATAAGAGACAGGTTGTAGAGTCTCTGAATTATTTAACTTGTCCTGGAGTTTGAAGAGATAGAATTCAATTATTTTCATAGCATGCTGGATCGTCTTATGTCAACCTGACACAAGCTAGAGTCATCTGGAATGAGGGAAACTCAGTTGAGAAAATGCCTCAGTAAGATTCAGCTGTGAGGCATTTTCTTAATTTGTGATTGATGGGAAAGGGCCCAGTCCATTGTGGGTGGTACCACCCTGGGCTGGTGGTCCTGGGTTCTATAAGAAAGCAGGCTGAGCAAGCCGTGAGGAGTAAGCCAGTAAGCAACACCTCTCCATAGCCTGTGCATCAGCTCCTGCTTCCAGGTTCCTGCCCTGTTTGAGTTCCTGTCTTGACTTTCTTTGATGATAAACAGTNATATGGAAGTGTAAGCNGAATAAACCCTTTCCTCCCCAACTTGCTTTGGTCATGGTGTTCATGACCATGTTTGGTCATGGTCATNACAGCAANANTAATCCTAAGACACATGGTACCTGCTTTCTAGTATTCAGTTACATCTTAACCCTTCTGGGCACTGGCTCTATGATATCCCTTTCTATTGATAGAGATACTGATTCTAAAATTTGGGNAATGTTACTTAAGCAAGATCTGCCAAAGAGTGATAGAGAATTTGTCATCTCTTCTGTCCTCTCCCCACTGGTGTGTAAATTGGGGAACAGCACAATGGTGACTCCTCCCCTTTCGGTCATTTTATAAGGACTGTTGATCTAGGAGTGTCCCTGGGACACATGTCTGTGCACTGAGTTTGATGGGTAAACTGTGCTGCTGAGCAGCTGTTAGCTTGCAGCAAACNGAATTCTTACAATCTCTCCCTCNGGTTCCTCCTGGTTCCAGTCCACACCCATCCTGTGGTAGGTGGAGNTCATTTTGAAATGCAACTCTAATGGTTTTAATACCATCCTCCTCCTTAGTTAAAAACTTGCCAGTGGTGCCCNTGTCTTCAGGATAAATCTAAGCTACTTNGANTATTTTGACTCCNTCTTAAGTCAACTTTGAATTCTCNTGCCTTGAACTCTTGACTTTCAAGTGTAANAAACATCTGACCCTGCTAGGCTTTGTGTCTCTTTCCTCCTTACTGTATCNGCCCCNAGTTTCTGTCTGTGGCAATGTCTACTGCTTCCTAAAAGGCTTCTCTCTGCCTGTTCCTNTCATACTGNGTGTGCTTTTAGTGCACTGTGCATATGCTGTCAGTAAGAACNNTCACTCTGGATTTGGAGTTGAGGGTGCGTATCGCCTCCAAAAAGGATAGACACAGTGGGAGTCTAATAGATAGTGGCTATNGGGGGTTTATTGCTGTGTTTGTTTATTTTTATGTTTCACGTGCCTGGTAGTGTTTGATATACAGTATGAAATAAATGATGGCTGAATATCCTAAGAGACGGATGTTG
>LZPO01097576.1:31842-42004 GCA_001675575.1 Neotoma lepida
GGCCCTGTTTTAGCAGATATGTGTGACAAATTTTCCTGGAGTCAGTCCCCAGTGTCATCTTGTGGCACTGTCTATGTCTGAGAGTGGTAAGCCAAATGAAAACATTTTTTTCCCTGTCTCCCTGACCCAGTGTCCAAATTCTCCACAGTGTAGAGTACCCAAAGAGCTGCCAATATGTTTGGGGATTCTGAGTGGCCAGTTCTGGGACATTGGCAAGGAAGCCCTTGTCTGAGGGAGGGTGATGCCAGCTAGTNGAAAGGGCATCCACTCCACAACCTCGCAGGCTGGCCTGGAATCTGCTCTCTNGCAGCAGCTGTCCACTGTGTGAGCTTTTGTGAGTTACCTCACCCTCCAGTGTCCCAGGTTCTGCATCTGTAACATAGGGATGATGTTGCAGAGGACAATGAGAACGGCTTGGGGAGCAGGGTTAAAATGAAGGTACGTAGATGTTTGTGTTCAGAGTTGTGTCTGCTCTGCAATAAGCACTGTGTACATCTGNTTCTTANAAGTCACCCCACAAGCATACTGAGAGCCTGCTAGGGGCCAAGTGTTCTCCACACTATGTAAGGAAACAGAGGAAAAGGTTTGGCTCTGACTTCAATGATCTTAGCCAAAACCAAGAGGAGAGACCAGGAAGTGAATCATTGCAGTGTAGTTCGACAGCTGCAATCCATGGGATTGCACAGAGGATGGGAGCAGAGAGGCTTGGAGTCTGCAAGCCTGCCAAAGGCCCCCAGGGAAGGCACTGTAGGCTCTAGAGAGGAGAAAACACTGGGCTACTATAGAAACAGGAGTGGAGGACGGAGGCGAGGAAATATCATAAGAAAAGATATTCTATATCGTCCATGAAATAGTTTCAAGGGTGCAGAGCTGGGCATTAATGTGGCCTTTTGAGAGGAGTCTAGAGTAAGTAGTATGACCATGTGAAAGGGAGGGACAAGGAGGCTAGAGAATCAGATGAGGGCCAGTCTGTGGGTCCCAGGGACTCAGAGTCAAGTGTGNGTCTAACTAGGAGTCACTGCAGGTTGTGAGAGTCAGAGAAAGGAAAGATAGTTGCGATGCATGGCTCATTACACTTTGAGCTTTTATGATTTTTTTAAGGAAAAAAAAGGGGGAAAAAAAACTGAACTATGAGGCTGCCCTTAGACCCAAGCTCTCATATTTTCCAGGAGAATATTGGTTGATGAGTGAATTGTCTTTGGGCACATGGTATATTTTTAACTATGATTCCTCAGACCAAGGTTCTTAATCCAGAGGAAATGCATTTAGCCTGAAGGTTCTGAACCAATTACATAGTTTTATAAGGTCAAAATAAAAGTTGGGAGTCATTTTATCTTCATCCGTACTGGGGGAAGTTACAGAACCAAGCTGCTTTAATGAGAAAAAGCACTGGGATGGGAAATGTGCAAATAGAAGTGTCAGCACCATCAGAGGCTCCATGGCATCCTGGATGCCGGCAGATGAGGCCGGGGCTGGGCTGTGAAGTCCTTTGACAACACGGTCTGTATCCCTGAACAAGTTGCCAAGGCTTCAAGAGGGATAGACATGAAACACAACATCCTTCCACCCTTATTAAGATTTAATCCTGCTTTCAACAGGATTGCGATGTTATTAAATTAGATTTTTTTTTCCTCTCTGAAAGGGGGATTTAACTTTTGCTTTTCTGACATCATAATCAACACGGAACAGATGCAAAGGGGAAATTGTGTGACCATTGGTAATGTGGACCTATACTTAACATGTAGCATGTGAAGTTATTAAAATGGAAATTAATTCCCTTTATTACTATCGTGCCCTATCAATTAATTTGGTTGGAGGTACTTATGAATATGCAATCACTCCTTGCTGCTGCCCACCCTATGCTTTAAGGATGTGGAAGGCAGTGGCAGAGAGGTTTTGCCAGGACAGTTCATGTTTGCTCCCTAACAATTGATGATGGTGCTAACTGACAGCTAATGAATTTTTACATGCTGGGCACTGTTATAAACACTTTATATTCATTTTCGTTAGTCCTCACAATCACTCCTTAAAATGTGCAGCTTTATTTTCCCTCTATAAAGAAGAAGAAAGGAGCACAAAGAAATAGAACGATCATCCTCAGGTCACCCAGATATTCTGTCACCCAAGTCTGGACCCTTCATTACCATGCTTTGTTGCCTCTCCTGGTGACAGGGAAAGGGATGTAGAAGGAAAAGAGTGTGGGATGGCAAACTCTTGTAGGCTCAAAAAGGATGTGGGGCATCGGGGTGGAACTGAATACTGAACAGGGAAAAAAATTTTAAAATATATCATATTTTTATTTAGGAATGACAGGGCCAACAGATCAGGAAAAGACAGTTAATCACAAGATACCTGGAGGTAAGTTGTGTCATAAGGACCCTAAGAGAAGTACAGGGTTGACCAAGAGACTAAGGGAAGAAGGGCATGGGCTGGAGCTTTTACTGGAGAGGCTATGGGAAGAAACAGGTGGGCAGGTTAAGCAGGCTATGAGGATTGGCTCATATGAGTAATTCCATAGGTTCTGGGGGTGAGCAGAGAGGCTATCTCATCTGCCTGCTGATTAAGTGCAGTGTTCTGGAGTGTGAGTCTGGAAAAGGAGATGGCTAGAGCCTGCATTCTAGATGGAATGGTTTGCATTTGAAAGGTGAACTATTGGGTAGATGATTTCTTGCTTCTGAGATGAGCTCATAGAGAGAGAGAGTCCCTGTGGTATTATCAAGTCATCAGGAATGCCTGAGATAAAAGATAAGGTTAAAGGAGCCAGAGTTCAGTGGAGAGGTGACATGANAAGTGAATAGGGTAGGTGGCCAGTAAGAAAGAAAGAAAACTGGAGTGGTGGTAATATGAATGCAGGGAAGGGAGGCAGTGAAATTAAGCCTTCAAGTAAGTATCCTTTGACATCGCTCAAATGTATTTCAACTTAATGTGCAAATTGAGNTCTGAGAAGCATCCTAGCTCACTGCTTCATCTAGACTTTACTTTCTTGGGAGCAAGGATCTTGCAGTCATTGTCTCTGTACACTTCCACAGACTGGTAGGAATCTTAATCTCCCAGAATGCAACATCCTTGCTTGGTCTATAACTTAGTTTCCCAATAACACTGAGTCTCAGCAGATGCCCGTGTAAACTGAGGCTTAGATAGGAGGAAGCCGGTCAAGCCAGCTGAGAGTGTGCTCTGAAGGACACTGGCCACAGCTCAGTGCTTAATGGGAAACCCAGGATTCTCGGTTGATTTTCTTTTTAATTTACTTTTGAAAAATGTAAGAGAAATTATAGATGGTGAACAAGATAGTGCCACAGGCAAACCAATTAGAGGTTTGTTATATTATCAAGTTCTAGGACAATTAAATGATCTATACACTGTGTGTAGACTATTTAATCACCAGCCTGGGACCAAGGGATTGTTGGGATCTTCATATTCAATCCATCAGTACATTTTCTTCTTTCCATCTCTAAATGCTGTTACTGGACGCTTGGACAGACATCAGACAAACCAGGCTCAGCTATGGGCCCGATTTGACTAAGAGNGGAAGTGGTCGTGAATACAACAGAGGGAATTATTCTCAGTGTGGTTGCATCAGGGGGCAGACTGGTAACTGGAATCCCCATCTCTCTGAGGAACTAATGATAGTCTTGGGATATACAGGGAAGGTACCAAAATAGAACAGAGGGGCAAATCTAATGCATAGTCAAACAGTCAGACTGGTCTGGCTGATCGTTATTTCAGGTCTGGTTCTGTGGGGGTCCTGCTGATGTCAGGGGAAATGGTTGCCTGCAAGGCTCATTGTTCTTGGAACTTGAGATATGCTGGGGAGGCAGCTGCTCAAATTGTAGATCATAGGGACAAAGATGGAGTTAATTTGGGGCAATTGACTAGGTGCTGCTCTAACCCAGGACATTGTAAAAGCTGAAAGTCAATAATCTGATGATTATGATGACTCTGCAAATATTGAAAATAGCTATTTCTTAATTTTTGAGTCCTTAGCCTTGAATGAAGAGGATGACCAGTTTTAGAGAATACTCCTCAGTTTACATGTGTCCAGTCAGAACAGGAGCCTGAGCTCCTGTTTAAGGCAGCAAGGAGACCGATACAGATTNGAGACAAGATGCTAAGTTTCTTCTGGGCTTAGTTACCCACTAGAGATCTTTGGGCCCAAGGGAGGCATCCACACTTATAGCCAAAGCTGTCATAGTCATGTCTGTGATGCTACCACCAGTGTCACCTGTACTTCCTAACCTTTCCATGAGGCTTCTTGTTTTTTCAGTCTGTTCTCCATATGAGGATCACTGATTCTTCAGAATATGAACAGCATTGAATCAATGTTGTGGGGTATTTTATACACTGTGTGAAGATATATTACTGTGATTGATTTAATAAAGAGCTGAATGGCCAATAGCTAGGCAGGAAGAGGTTAGGTGGGGCTTCCAGGGATAGAGAGGACTCTGGGAAGAAGAGAGGCAGAGATGTCAGGAGACATAGAGCAAGCAGNATGTGCAGGAGAAGTAACAGCCATGAATCACACGGTAGACCATAGATTAATATAAATGGGTTAATTTAAGTTATAAGAACTAGTTAGGAACAAGCCTAAGCTACAGGCCGAGTTTTCATAATTAACAGGAAGGCTCCATGTCATTATTTGGGAGCTGGCTAGGGGGACAGCAAAAGATTTATTACAAATCAATCCTTTGTTTTGTGTATATATAATATATATTATATATACATACACATACAGAAAGACAGACAGACAGATGAATAGATGTATTAGTCAGGAAGGGTAACATCTATAGCAAAAGAATCCAAAAATATAGTTAGGACACAAAGAAACAAGTCAACAAATGAACAGGGTGTTTTTGTTGTTGTTGTTGTTGTTGTTGTTGTTGTTTTGATAGGGCCTCTCTACATAGTCCTGGCTGTCCTAGAACTCACTATGTAGACCAGGCTGACCTCTGACTCATAGAGATTTACCTGCCTCTGTGTCCCAGGTGTACCACCATGCCTGGCCAAGTCCACTTCTTTAGGGCCATGAATTCAAGGTTTCAGAGCCATCCTAGATCAGATATCCTGCAAGCAGAAACCAGAATTCATTTGGTGGTAACACTTTAGGATGCTTTGGGAGGGAGGAGGGTAACACAACAATAGGGATATGGGATTACAAAGGAAGGGAAGCTGAGCAAGAATATTCCTCATCAAGCAAAGCCGGAGAAGCAGCATTAGATTCACTCCATGAGGACAGATCTGGCAAGATCCGAACTCATCCATCAGGAACNGGGAGCTGGGGGTATTGAAGCCCAGGTACTTTATCATTTGCTGGGCTTTATTATCTCAGAGTGCTGGGGCAATTAGTAGCCGCCTTCAGCCTAGAATCGCAATACCATTGTTATGATGATAAAAGTGTTAATTTGACCTTTGGGTGAGAGTGTTTGATGGATTGTGATAAAGTAGATAATGAAGCAATTGTTCACATTTAGTGGAGACTCTAAGTATCAGAGCCAGCCTCAAATAAGCTCGCTAAAAGCAGAGAGCTCCTTCCTCCCTGCGGATAGCCTAAAATGTTTGAACACGCTGAGCTGGGCACATCACCATCATTGCCAGAGCGGAACCCACTCACCCTTTCCAAATTAGTTAATGTAGACATGCCTCAATTCCCCTATCTACCAAGTGGGCTGATAACTAGTCCTAATTCCTGGGTTTATTGTGAAGATGAAATGAGTTAATGTGTTGGGAGGGGCTTAGAAGGACCCTGGAACAGACTAAGAACCTTAGTAACTGCTTTAGGGGACCTACAGAGTACAGACAACTTTCTCTTTCAGTTGTCAGCCTGTCTTACTGCTGGAGTTGGGGCTCTGCCTCCACCAATCCATTGAATGAAGTCTCTACATTCTTTTCAAAATAGGAACAACCTTAAGTCAGCCCTCTGCTTGACACCTTGTAATACATTACTCAGGGCAGGCTAACCTCTGTAACAAAAGGATCTTCTGCTATAGCAACTTTTCTCTGTCCTTCCTGTATGACTTTACCTAAGAGTATCTGGAGGTAGCCAAGGAAGCAAGCTCCTGTTTAACATGGAACATGAGAAGTATATACCTGGTCACTAGGCAACACTTAGAGTCAAAAGCCTGATCTTTCCCACCCCTCTCACCTGGCATGACCTCTTACAGCTTGTGCCAAAGCTGTAGTTTTCCTTAGGTGACCAATGGCTTCAGACCAATGGAAGATCCCTGCGGCCATTAGGTCACTAATGGTATGAGACTCCCCAAGATAGGCAGTGTCTNCTGCACTGTGTACTGGCTATCTGCCTCACTGTTTCTGTAATGCACACACATTTNACAGTTGTGACCATTTGCATATGAATTCTGATTCATTTGGTATTGGTGTGATCTAGAGTAACTGTATTTTCTCCCTGAACCTCGTTTTCCTCATCGGCAGTGGAGTGTCAAGAAACAACATACTATGGAGTTGGTGGTGTGGTACTGTGAGGAATGTNAAGGAGAGCAGGTGAAGAGCTACCTATGTGCCTGGCGACGCCTTGGTTGTTGATTGATGTGTTAGAGATCACCCTAAAAGTGGCTTAACATAGCACCAACTGTTGATTTACTGATGAATCAACAATTCAGGCGGGACATATTGTTGCTTCTTGTATGGCTTACAGCAGCTCACCTGAATCTGTAAGATCCGAGAGAGANCCAAGAGTCTGCAGACAGCCAGGATGGCTAAAACACTGCAGGCAGGCTTGGAGCATTCTCACTGCCCTGACTCCTCCCTGTCCTTTTCTTTCCCATATCAGCCCCTCCTCTTTCTCCTTTCTCTCCTCTGCTTTTTTTCTCCCTTTCTCCAGTCCTAAATCTTCTGCAGCTCCCTTTTCTCCACATGACTTGCTTTGTAACCAAGAAATCAGACTTCTTAACCTAATATTTCATATCCTTTAAAATGCAAACATCAAGTTTCCATGGCTGTGGAGATGGTGCCCCCCTCCTCAATCCTCTATTGGTCTCAGCTTTTTGGAGGGAGATACAGTACCCACTTTCATAGCTGGAAGAAATCACTGGTGACCTCTTTGCAGACGGTTGAGAACACCAAGTGGCAACTTTGTTTATCACTGGCTTTGAATTTGTGTGGAGAAGAGCCAAGAGCTGCAAAACCACATTGCCATTGAGATTAAAACCCTAAGGACCAGGAAAGCTCAGNTTAGCTAGGCAGAATAACCCCTGTTGTATTTCTTCTTCGGGACTGAAGATAGCCTTTTCAGGTTAAGCATTTCTTGGCTTGTTTTCCTCTGAGTTTCCCACTCTTATTTACTCTTTGTGGAATCTGGTAGACTAAAATCAGAGTCAGTAATGTCACTAATGTTTAATTTGGAGAAATTCTTGAGTTAAGTATCTGATAATGTGTAACAAATTGCTCCACTACTTTGTAGCTTTGAAGAACATTTAATGTATCACATTTCTGTAGAATGAGAGTCAGCTTGGCTAGCTCTTCAGGCTCTGCTGAAATTCTAATTGGAGCTGGAGACATCCCAAGGGTTGAGTGAAGTAGACACTTGTCTATTGCTGTAATAAAACACCATGCCCAGAAGCACCCCGGGGAGAAAAGGGTTAGTTCATCTTACAGCTTGTGGTCCATCACCCAGGAAAATCATGACAGGAACTCAGAGCAGGAATACTGGGGCAAGAACTGAAGCAGAGACCATGAAGGAATGCTGCTTACTGTCTTGTTCCTCATGACTTCTCAGCCTTCTTTCTTGTAGCACTCAGGACCTCCAGCCTAGGGGTGGCATGGCCCACAGTGGGCTGGACTCTCCCACATCATCAGTTAAGAAATGCCCCATAGGCTTGCCCACTGGCCAATCTGGTAGAGGCGGTGTTTCAATTGAGATTCTCTCTTCCCAAATGACTCNAGGTTGTGTTAAGTTGACATAAAACTAGCCAACACAAACCCCTCATAAACTCACTGGGNTTTTTTTGTGTGTGTGTGAGATAATTTAATCCATGACAAGCTATTGGCAGGCTCATCCCTTGTAGCTCAGCATATGGGCTTCTCGGTAGGCTGGCTCGTGAATGTGGTAGCTACCTCCATCACAGCAAGAAAGCAAGACAGCCAGAAAGGATGACTACCAAAGAACCAAAAGTACTCTTTCGTAAGATGACACTACAGCAATGTCCTGTCACTGTTGCTGTGATACTTTAGGTAGGAGCACATCGCTAGGTCCTGTCTACACTGAAGAGTAGAAGATAACAGGCTATGAACACCAGGAGGAGGCAGAGTCCACTGGCCACCCTGGGATTCCAGTTCTCACCACATTCCTAGCAGTTTTCGAGTTCTCAAGTTTTACAGCAGCCTTGGATATTATACCACCATGTGTGAGTTATAATTAGGGGAACTGTGTGTTCCAGTTTTCCTGAAATAGGGCCAGTTTAGATAATTTCTTTTTCAAGGATCACTCTCTAAGTTCAGGGGAAAAGAAAACCCCACAACTCCTTCCATTTAAAAACTATCAGCTGAAAAATTCATTTTGTTAAGNGAAGTGATTTCCATAAGAAAATTCAATGTTGTCATTCTTAATTTATTCAACCAGTATTTATAGCACACTTTCTACANGCTGNAACNACGAAATAGAGTAGAAGTGTCAACCACACCCATGAGAAAGTCATAAAACTTGAACATGAGTACTACTATGTAAGCAACACTGTGAAACCAGAAGCCAGGGTGCTCTGGACTTGGGGATGACAACCCTTGGGTTGAGTTTTGAAAGACACATTGGCATTGTCTTGATGAAAAGCTCAGTCAGCTTTCTAAANAGGAACGGAAGGTACATTCAGAGTAAGGAGACTGGGGCTATTTCCAAAGGTAGGGTTTANGGCATCAGGNAAGTCATATGGCGCTGGGCTGAGATCATGCCAGGCTCCATTGGATGGGAGAAGGCTGCAACAATTACCTCAAATCTGGATGGCATCTGTCTCATGAAGGTGGTGGCTTTTTTGGCAGGACTACGTCCAGATTGTACAATACTTACAAGGAAGAGTAGAGGGAACACATACTCTGACCCCACTCTCCTCTCTTGGTGATCCTTGACAAACGCAGCAGGAAACTATAGTGTCTGGGAGCTCCATTGTAGCTCATACAGACAATATTTTAGGGGCCNAGGACAGAGCAAAGATGAAGATGAAGTTGGGCCTGGAAGGGTGAATAGAAGCTATTGGGCCCAATGATGCTAGAGCAACTTATAGCAGAGAAAGGTGCTAGAGCCAATTGAGGAAGATGTGCAATGTCCTGAGATCTTGGTTAACAAATATGACCTCAGACCAGGGGTGGAGATCAGGTCAGGAGGATGGGGGGGTGGGGGTCAGGTCAGGAGGACGGTAGCATGGGGGTCAGGTGACACATCCAGTTGTACTGTTAACTGTGTTAGGAGCTACGTAGAAGCATCCTAGCAGGACTCATGGACAATCCGCTCAGCACTGAAGACAGGCTGGCAGCGCACGAGTGAATTAGCACGGCCTGGATCAGACTCCAGCTCCTCCACAAGTGCTTAACTCATGGAACCTGGCATCCTTTAACCTCTCTGGATCCTAGTTTCCTGGAGGGTTTGCAGCTTCTGGTGCCTGACATGGGAGTTAGATGGGACAAACGTGACTAAAATACAAATCTCTACACATGCAGGTATGGCTATTTGTATACAGATCAACGTTTGCTTTTGAGGGAAATGGCAGTAAGAAAGGAATGAAAGAATGTGAGGCACAAATCACCACATGCCAGGCATTGTGCCTGAGCCGTTAACAACTAATGTGCCTGTTCTCTTCACAGCCGTCCCTAAGATGCTGTTATCTCGCTTTCCAGAAGAGGAAATGGAAGCCTGTTTTAATTGTACATCATGTGCCAGGCACAGTGCCTAGGGGATTAGATCACAAGATGAGTAAGAAATGGGCCCGACCTTCAGAAAATCATAATTATGGCTGATAAGGTTATTAGGTCAATGCTTTTTGAATTGTAATTTGCATTTACAACACCCACCTGGCATCTTCATAAAGTGCATCTTCTCACTTACTAGTGCTAGGGTCTGGCCAGAGTCTGTATTCCCATGGCTCTCCAGGCTTCTTCTCCTCTTTGAACCACATTGAGAAACAGGGATGGGTGTTAAACAACACACACACACACACACACACAC
>LZPO01097577.1:4156-15957 GCA_001675575.1 Neotoma lepida
GATTAAAGATGTGAGCCACCACACCCAGCTTCCCATTTGCTAATCTTAAGGGTACCTGTTTAGCATGATTTCTCTCCCCTGCTTCTTATCTTTTGTCTCTTTGGCTACTACCCACAAAGATCCACTTGGCACATGAAGACTAAGCTGGTGGCTCCCCACTCTGAGCTATCATGGGTTCCATGCTGGGGTAGTTTTGTGTGGTTACTATTCACTAATGTGTGGTGTGGNCTCCTCATGTCTCATGAAGAAGCTACACTCGTGGAGCCTGGCTTGAACGATGGATGGAAATTTATACACTGGCTTGGTACATTCTACAACGCTTGTATATGTACTTGTGCTGCCTGTTGAAAGACTGGGAACTTGTTATCTTTTACCATGAAAGGCCTTGAAGTCTAATCTTGAGGCTTGGGGTCCCTTAAAGGAAATTGAATAGCACAGAGGGGAGACAGCATGCATGCCCATTCTTACGCAGACACCCTTCACTCTGTCTCTATGAACTGCACATCACTGATGCCCAGCAGGCTGCACTATGAGACCATGGATGGTCTCTCCAGCCCAGTAGGGATCTCCCTGCTGGATCCTATATTTGTCCTGGAATTCTTGGGGCCTGAAGGCCTTACATGAATGTGCATACCTGTGAGAATTTTCTGGAGTATTTCCTGGGCAGGGATCTGGCAGGAACTCAGGTGCATGGGTGCAAGCCAACCCAGAAGATCTCTCTGGGAGTTTTAAACTAGCAGCCAGTGTGCCTTAGCAGAAACAATTCATGACCAAGAAGTGAGTGAGGTCTGAGACAGAACAAACAGCTCCTGTGCCCCCTTAGGGGATAAGAGGATTTTCACGGAGGAGTAGGCTTCTGCCTTTACTGCGCTGGGTCAAGCTGCGCTGACTTAGCAGGGAGGCAGCCTTCATTTTCTAGGGTGATTGGGAGACCTGAGGCCTTTTGTATTTGAACAGGTCTAAGCCAATAACCAACCAAAGAAAAGATTTATGTTTTCACAGGAACAGATGATGTGTGCTCACAGGCTGATTTTCTTCATCTTGAGATTTTGATATGTCTCAGGCAAAGCATTAGCCTTTAAATATTGTCTGAATTAGATTCTGCTCTTAAATGTACTTGGCTGAAACTGATGTCTCATAGGTATATATGCACATGTATACACACTGTGTGTGTGTGTGTGTGTGTGTGTGTGTTTGTGTGTGTGCCATTGCCTAGCTTTGACAACATGAGGAAGAGAAGGTTCTAGAAGTGCTAGGCTCAGAGACCGTAACCTGTTGACTTTGGGGGAGGTGCTCATGGAGGGGCTGAGGAAAAGAGAACGTTCACTATGCTCAACAGCTAGGTCCCCTATTGAAGTCTGGAAAGCAGACAGCCCTTTCTCTTTCCTGTCTCCAGGGACAATGTCCTCANGGGTGAGGCTTCCTGCAGCTAAAATCAGAGTCAGGATTAAAGCATGGAGATATGGAATGGTTTCCACAGTGATCTGAACATACTGTCTCTGGGGGGACAGCATCCAGAGACTTTGGGTGGTCATATTCATTTTCCATCTTACTACATAGCTCACAGTTTGCAGAGCCTAGCTCTAGCCAGCTGCACTGTGACCTGGCAGAAGCCTGGCTCATAGGAATCGACTTTCCCTCCTCCTGCTTCCAGGCTCAGTCATTGTCCTTGCCTTGTACTCTAAGGGACTTCCCACAGCAGACTGTGCAATCTCATCTGTCCTCCTCTGTATCTGTGCCTCAGTTTTCCTCTCTGAAATGTAACCCATTCCAGTACCTCCCAGAGGGGCTGGCAGGATGGATCAACAGATAAAGGGCCTGCTATGCAAGTCTGGCAACCCAAGTTCAGTCCCTGGAACTCACATAAAGGTAGAAGGAGAGAACCAACTTTACAAAACTTGCCCTCTGACCTCCACATGTCTACTGTGGCACCTCTCAATCTGCACCGTGACACACACTAATAATAATAATAATAATAATAATAATAATAATAATAATAATAATAATAATAAATTTCCCTCCAGAAGCGAGGCAGGACTGGCCACATCCTTTTTCCTGGCAGGGCAGGCCATGTTGGGTAAGGCCACAGCTGGTTTGAAGGAGAAAATACAGAAAAAAAATGTTGATCAGCTCACGATTAATTATTTCCTGAGCCCTGCTGCCTTCTTCTTGGCTCTTAACTGGGTTTTAGAAAGGTCATGCATCTTAATGCAATACACATTTACTGATGCTTAGAATCAACAAGTATCTTTGCTCAGCCTTACGGGAAGGTGTAACGATCAAAGTACAGCCCATGGCTTTCAGGATCTGGCCATTATATAGGGAGACGGATGTGCAAGACGGGATGAAGTGAGGCATATCGAGACCATAATAGCAAACATACTTAATAGTATGGAGCAGCAGGGGGAGGGTAAGTGCTCCTAGCAGAGTAGGGGAAGACTTCCTGGAAGAGGTGGGCACTGGATCAGAGGTGTTGGTTTCTGAAGGACTAGTGTTGAAGGGTGTATCTTTACTGCAAGCCTGCACTGTCCCATATGTGAATACATTGTTTAACTTGAAATTATGCTTGAAAAATCACACTGACAGAAAGCTGAGTCCACTATCACTCTTGATTGAGGATAGGTAGCTCACACGATTGACTTACAGACCTCATCTCTTCGGATTCTGTGTCTACCTGTCTCTTGTCCCTTTCTCAGCCCTGTGAGTTAGCAGGAAGCCCAGGGTTGGGAGGTGCTGGGGGATGTCTTTCTGTATGCTGTGAATATGTGTTGCTCTGATTGGTTGATAAATAAAGCTGCATTCGCCTATGGCAAGGCAGCTTAGAGGCAGGTGGAAATTCAAGGGATAGACAGGAAGAGAGAGAGGAAGAAGGCAGGGATAGATGCCAGCCGCCGCTGAAGAAACAACATGCCAGCAGACCAGTAAAGTCACAGAACACNTAGCAAAACATAGATTAATAGAAATGGGTTAATTTAAGATATAAGAGCTAGCTAGCAAGAAGCCTGCCATGGCCATAGTTTGAAAATAATATAAACCTCTGTGTGTTTATTTGGGTCTGAGTGGCTGTGGGACCTGGTGGGACACAGGAAAACTTATGGCTACAGGGAGGAAGGGAAATCTGACTCCAGAATAGGAGACCAAGGAGAGATGGTGGCAAGCACCATGGACCTGAGCACCAGGAGACTAGGAAACACCTTGCACCTGGGGGGACATTGCGCTTGATAATTCTGGAGAAAATTGTACAGAGACTCACCACGGAGGGTGTGAGAGAGGAGGAAGCGGGGAAGCCAGCAGCTGATGGGTGCAGTAACACAGCCAAGAAGGACGAGAAGGGTCCCGGCCATACATTCTGCTCGGTCTTGTNGGTCAGGGTGCTGGCTAAATTCATCCAGGAAAAGGCTCGATTGCAGTCTGCTTTCTTTCCTTCCTCCGTGGAGCACTAGCTGATTCCAGTTTGGACCCTTTCAGAGGAAAGGCTGCTGCTGGTCTGGTGGCTGACTCATGGGCACAGGAGTTAGGGTCTGATGTTCTCAGCTTCTGTGTAAAGCTGCAGCCCAAGACTTCTGAGGACAGAGTCCCTGGCTTCACAGTAGCTGTCCATAGATGGCGGCTCCTGTTTTGGATCAAACTTTGACCCTTCTCGTAGCATCAGTCATGTGGTACAGATGTTGGGTCCTAAGGTACTAATAGGCTACTTACATTTCCCTTTTTGACCCAGAATTCCCTGAGCTGAGATGGAGAAGGAGCTTTGTGGATCACCAGCTCCTTGCCCCTGGAACTCATGTCTTGTCTTATTTCTCAGGGGAACTAACTGATATTATCTGGAACAAATATGGCAGACTAGTTTTGTGCCTCCTCAGCTTTTGTATGCATTGGAATCCCTGGACAAATCATGACATCACAGAGGTGGTACAAAGCTGACAGGCCAGACACTTTAGTGTTTGGCCATAGGAGGAAGGAACAGAGTTCTATTTGCAGCAGCATCTAGCAAAAGCATGATGAAGGCGGTGAAGATGACTTCTCCTTTCTCTTCTCTTTCTAATAGAGGGTACCTAGTCTTGGGCAGTGTGTGTCTCTGCTGGAGGATTCTAGGCACTAGAAAATCTGTGGAAAGAAAACCAGAACTCTGTAACATCTCCTCTTTTGGTTCTGCTTCCTGTATANAATGAGAATACCATCTTGTTAGCCAGCTTTCCACCACTGTGACAAAATACCTTAGATAGTCAACTTAAAAGTAGGACAAGTTTATTTGGCTCACAGTTTCAGAGGTTTCTCTCCATGGTTGCTTGGTACTCTTGGACTTAATGTGGGCTTATGTACACATATCAAGGAGAGGATGTGGCAGAGGAGGCCTGTTCACCTGTGGCAGCTAAGAAACAGCCAGGAAGAGGCTGGAGTCCCAANATTCCCTTCAAACTTTACTCCCCCCAATGACCTAACTTCCTCCCAGTAGGTAGGAACACATCTCCCCATAGGTCCCACCAATTCCCAATAGCAACATAGGCCTTTGCAGTGTAGTTCCATACCATAGCATCCTATTCCTATCTCCCAAAGGCTCAGTGCCTATTTCATAATGCAAAATGGAGTTAGTTTATCCCAAGCCATGGTGCTGTCAGAAGGAGGTGGAACATTTAAGAATTGTCTTAGGGCCTAGCTTGGGGCAGCCATGTCATTTACCCTAAGAGAGAATGGGTGGCCCCCAAAAGACATGACCTGGAAGGGGATATTGGGATCCTGGTTCCTTCATGTTTCTTTGATTCCTGACTGCTATGAGGTGAACAGTTCCCTTTGCCATGCACTCCTTTAGTGATGTACAAAACTACCAGAACCTAGAATGCAGAACCAATCAACCACAGACTGAAACCTTGGAAACCTTGAACCAAAACAAACCTTTCTTCTTTTGAAGTTAACTCTCTCACACATTTTGCCACAGTGATAGAAAACTAACACACTCTTACTATGTAGGTCAAACCTTTATGTATTTCAAAATAGCCACTATCTCTTTATCAGTTTTCATGAACCTCATGAACCTAAGTTTTCTTTCCTCCACAAAAAANAATAACAAACACCCCGAGGACTTTCCACATATCCGTCTATGGCCAGGACTCTTCTAAAAGCCCCAGTATGACGCTTATTCTCAGGACTCAGGGACCTGGGAAGCTCAGAGATAGAGCCTTACCCACTGTCCCCTAGAGTGGCAAAGGCAACACACATGCTGTGCAGTCAGACATTGTGAGTGGCTATGGAGACTAATTAAGTATGGCCCTACTCCCAAGGAACCCAAGTTCAAAGGGAAATCTCCAGGATTATAGATAGCTTCTGGGCTTTTCTGGGAAATATAAGGGGCAAGAGGCTGGAGAAAACTTAGAAAAAGTAGCTGGGAGGCTGTATGAAGACAGCANATGGAAACTATCCGGCAGGAGAACTGACTCCTGGAATAGTGAAATTGTCCTCCTTGGTGATGGGCTCAGGGTTGTAAGCAAGGATGGCTGGAGGCCACTGGAATTCTTTGTTTTGAAGCACCAGTGATTCTTAACATTCTCAGAAAACAATTTAGAGACCAAGTTATGGTCACTTGACTGGGTGACTTATCATGTCACACGTCCAACTTAGGCCAATACACCCAAGGAAAACTACCAGGCTGCAAGTGTTAAACAGAAGACAAAGTACCCTGGACCAGAGACTTGGAGAAGCATCTATAGGATACAGACTTAACAACTCCCTACTCTAAGAGGAATAAGGGGAAGGAGTGAGGCTGCTGTTTGTAAAATTAGGAGATGGATAGAGTGACCTGTACCTCTCATCAGACCCTCAAGGTCCCACCCCTGGATTTCCTTCAGTCTGGAAGGAGAGGGTAAGGAATGAAAACACTATTTTGACTCAAGCTTTTCTTCAATTTGTGTAATATTTGGACAACCCGTCCTCTCTCCAGCTGCAGTTTCCTCATCTGTGATGGGAGCACAANGCCTATCCTGCCTCCCATGGTATGACTGTGAGGGATTTAGATGAGACAGTGTACAAATACAGTGGTGATAGCTCCAGATCTGTTTGAATGGACCTATCATTTATCTGTTCCCTGAGGAGAGATTACAATACTCCCTGAAGCACTAGAATTTTACATGGCTCTTTATATGCACTTAACATGTGTGACCTCTGTGCTCCACAGCNGCCTTGCCCAGTGGGCATTACTGCCTCTATTTTGTGATGAGTGTAATGCGCTTGGTGAGATAAGGGCTTCCCAAAGCCACAGAGAAAGCTCATCTGGAATCAGATCCAAATCTGTGTGACTTGTTCTTCCCTTGTGCCATGCAGTGGGACATGCTGCAGAGCTTCATCCAGCTGATGTGAAGCTAGCTGAGTCCCGAGCTACCTTGTGTCAATCCCTCAGGAAAACCATGGTGTGGTCTACTTACAAACACAGTGTGTTGAATACGGCCCAGCTCTGCTTCAAGAGGAGTTGTCTTTACACACATTCCCCGCTGAGCTCAGCAAGGATAANGTGCCCCTCTCAGGGCTCACACTGTTGGTTGTTCATTGTTCATTTCTATGTTTCACCGTCTTTTATTCCGACTGCCTCCATGTGGTCAGGTTGTCAGCTGTCAGTTCCCTCCTTGGCCAAGAGAGTGGCTTCTCTTCTCGACTCTCATCGGCTGTGTTGTCTTGGTTGCAGCTTCAGCAGTCAGAGTCCCAAGCCAGTTAGCACTGTGTACAATCTTAAGATGCTTCCATGGTCCCATATGGGGCTGGGCTCCTGCAAGATGTGGCAATGGGGGAGGGTCCCTACTTGGTGGAAATGACTTTGCTTTTCAGTCAAAGTAACTTGATGCTTCTGTAGCTCCAGGGGCCTNAGAGTNTGATGTAATAGGGTACCTTGACTGTGAAGAACTGTGCCTTACCCTTTTTGCTTGCTTTGAAGGAGGAGAGTCACAAGAAGCATAATCCATTAAAGATGCGTCTTAAAACAGNCCAGAGCCTGTTAACAAGGCAAGAGTCAGTGTCTGCATTAAGGGTCTGCTGGATGTAGAACTNCAGGCTGAGCGCTGAAGCCACCAAGAGGATAGGAGATGGGGATTCTTGAAATATGACAATGAGAGGCAAGGTCTTAAGAGAGAGCTTCTGATACAGGTCAGAGAACTATAAATCCCACCAAAGGTATCAGGCACACAGCAGGGCTGGGGCAAGGTGGTGGAAGGTTTTGAAGGNCTTAGGAACTGGCCTTCTGAAAGCTGATTAGAGAAGTCATATAGGTAAGTTTTAGATCCTATGTTTAAGTCTGAAGAGGAGAAAAAACATCATTGGAAAGGTTTGCAATTTGGGAGCTCACATAGGCTTGGATATTGAAAGAAAAGACTCAACAGTGGGCTCAGGCAGAAAGGCTGAGGTGAAAGCATGGGGGCTGAGAGAGAAGTGGCTGCAGGAGAAATTGAAGACAGCGCGGAAAAAGAGGGCTAGATCTCAGAGGGACCAGGGACCGTGACAACAGATAGTTGAGCGATGCTTTCAAGTAGCGTCTCTGGAATCTGGGGAGGTGGCAGACCAGGGGATTGCTGGCAGGTTTCAGGGTTCGCTCTGCTCCTAGCTTCCAGGTAAGGTCTGTGAGGTTCCTTCCTTCACTTCCTTTCTCTCCTGGGGAATCTTGGGCCAGCCTTCCTAGGCATGCAGCCATTTTTCTCCCTAAGAGTTGCATCACTGTCCTCGAAGACTCCTGGGCCGTGTGAAGGCAACTGTAATTCTGTCTGTGGGAGTCAAGGAGGGATCTCAGGTAGATCTGAGGGACTGATCTTGCCCTGGGANAAATGAGGGACTGGCATCAAGATGCGTTACNATGGACACAGCCCAACTGTTTGATCCCGGGAGCCACTGTTTTGCCACGTGTCTCTGGAACCCTTGAGCTCCCCACTTCTGCTAATGATATTCCCCAGAGTGAAGTTCTCCACCCACACCACATGGGTCTGTAACCAACATCAACAGAAACCATCTTAACACACTGAATAACACAGGCAGAACACACGTTACAACAACAACCACAAGATAGCTAAATTTAATTAGCCCGGCACACCCAGGCTTTCTGCACAGACACTTGCCTCCATTTTAGAAATGGAAAACTACAGCACTTTGTGAGTTTGGAAGTCACAGGCCCCTAAAAGCAAATACTATATAAGAAAAAAATTCTTCATGTTTCTTGCCTAAGAGACTGTTGTCCGCTAGTAACTTCTTGAGATTATCTAAAGGTATTCAAAAATGTTGACANTTGGGTGGCTGCCAGGGATTGCTGTCTGCTGCTGGCACATCATTGGTGCACATCAGAAAGGGCTGTGGGACTCATGCCTTAGTCACTCAGCCTGGAGAAGGACCTCAAGAAACCCTTGGGCTCTGAGCTGTTGCCTTCACTGTCTCATTCACTGCATCTGTTTTCAGCTGGATGTAGTCACAGAGAGTGGAAGGGAGGGACAGGGCTGAGTTTCTGCGCTATTCACTTCCCCTTCAAGTTTGGAGAATGGGAGGCAAAACAGCACGATTTCTAGCCGTTAGCCCTTCTAACAAAATGGTGGCACTCTTTTGGGTTGATAGTCTGCACAGCCTTCAACTCTGGGCCAGGAAGGCAAGCTTCCCACAGAGAGACACAAATCAGCCGTAGACTGAGGATGTTTCTTTGCCTTACTTGAGATATTGAACACTCCACCTCCTACCTTGGGCAGCGTTCTCCTGCTGTGGATCTGACCTTTTCATCTTTGCTCCACCCTCAGTGGGATACNCTGTCCACTACTCTTACTTCCCACTTTTGTCCAGTTCTGAGGACTGTGTCCTATTTAGATGAAGTAGCCCGTCTCTGAGGGTTTGGCTTCTTAAGTGATTAAGTCAAGTCCTCTGGTGATCCAGCAGCCAGANGGAAACACCAGGAGCACCTCTATGGGACCAAGGTGAAAGAACAGAAGGCCAAACCCAACCCTCAGACTGCTCCCTGCCCAGCTGGGATAAAGACCCAGTATTGTGGGAAAGAGCTCTTAGGGAACATACAGTTCAGTTCAGTTCAATCCAGCATCTTAATTGAGGGCTGTCTGTGTCAGGNAGTGTTTTATGGGCTGAGGGTTAAGNGACAGACAAGACAAGTATGTACCTGCCTNGAGTTGATTAGAGCAATTGTCTTCTAATCTGGTACGTGTGTGTGTGTGTGTGTGTGTGTGTGTGTGTGTGTGAAAGTAAATTTTCTGCATAAAGACACTGAGTGGTCTGGGCGGTTATTGTCACATTAAAAGCTGTCTAACGAAACATCCTGGAGTCAGCAAGATCACAATAGGCATCGATTTATTATTTGCTCACGAGTCTCTTGTTCAGAGTGAGAGTCAGTGAGCCTTCACTCCAGGCTTCAGACTGTGTAGTTCTTGACAGATCTTCATGTTCTGCTGAGACCAGCAACTACGTGGGNNTGTTCTTGTAGAGAACCACAAAGGTTTGGGGAAAGCCCGGGAGAAATGTAGTGGTCACCNTATCACTAGTTTCCCATTGGCTAAGGCAGAGAGATCACATGGCTANGCATGACTCTCAGAGGAGTTGATAGTAACTGAACACCAATCCAGTTCACCACTCTGAGAAAATGGGTGCAAACCCGGACTGTCCAGGAAAGGCTGTCCTAGTTGAGCTCGTGGGGCCTTTTACCTCACTGAGAACAGACAGCACACTGTTAAAGGTGAANGTGGTGTTGGCCACTTCTCAGGAAGACAGGGACTTTTAGTGGCCACACAGGTACAAAGCAGGTCAATCTAGTGGGAAATGGCCTTCCTGAGGAGGTGATAGTTAAACTAAGATGTGNTGGAGACATAGATGAGCTGAGTAAAGAAGAGGAAAATGGGNATAATTATATTAGATGAGACTTACGGTGCCGCAGGCACTGTCCTAAACTTCTCTGTTCTCTGGGAACGATGCCATTAGCTTTCCTTTGGAGAAGAGGCCATTGAAGTACATGAGGTTAGCTAGCTCTACACCAATACAGCCTTGTAAGTAGTNGAGATGGGATGTGAACTCCTAAGTCTGGTGTCGCCACCATGTACAAGGGTGAAGCTGATTAGCCCTGCAGAGGGGCTGTGAGACGGCAGACTGGAGAGGAAAACAGGGGCCAGGTAGGATCTTGTGGGCTTGCTGAGGATTTGGAGCTTGAAGGAAACAGGCCCATCTTTGATGGGTTTGGATTATGTAAATTCACATCTGTGGGTCGTATAGACACTGCCAACTTGGTTNTTACTTTAAGAGATCTGGGATATTTTTGGAGGGGGCACTAGAAAGGATCTGAGGTGATGGTTTTTATATCTAACAGGATAGAGCGGTGGAGTGGAAGGTCTGAGGGGAGGGAAGTCTTCTCCTAAATGTCCTCTCTCCTTCAGAGAGGATTTGTAAGCAGCCTGAGGCCAGCCACTCTTTTCTTTACATTGCTAGTAACCCACTGTCCCCCTGGGTTGTGTTCCAATGCTGTTCATCACTGGTGGTTGTGTAAGTGGCCGTGTCTGTCAACCATCACTAACATATCCTGTACCCTGAAGCCCTTAGAGTCAGTTTCACTACACCCTTGTTTGCACACTCAAACTGAATCTTCATGACAACTCTCTGACCTTGGGACCTTGTCCCATTTTGAAGATGAAGATAATAGTAGCTCATAGTAGACAAGACACTTACCTTAAATCACAGGCATTATGACACCAGGCTGCTTTATCTATCTGCTTTGTTCTGTCCTCAGGGAGGACTTATGTGCTGATGAAATGCATAAATAACACCACAAAGAGGCTCAATGCAGCTGATGGGAGGCAGGATGTGAGCACATGTGGTGACATTCAGCTGTGACTATGCAGGGGCTCTGGAGTAAAATGGAACAATTCTGATTGCTTAAGGTGAAGCTGCCATAGATAGGGGAACTTAAAATACTGGGTCTGGGAGCATTACTATAAGCCAACCAGACCCAAGGTGACTCCTCACCTTGTCAAAGAATTAAAAATCTGACAGCTAAGGTCTTACCACGTATGGTGGTATATGCCTGTAATCCTGTTGCATTTTGGAGATAGAGGCCCAAGGATTATAAATTTTTGAGGCTATTCTGGGTTACATAGTTGAGACTCTGTTTCAAAATACCCTCAGCCCTCCTGAGACAGCAAAGAGATTGGGGTNTCATGTTATGTCTGAGGCTATCTCCAAATAAGGACTCTTTCACCAGTGCCACTAGAATCTATTTAGATTTAATATAGAGTGGCGTCAATGGGGAGCCATTCNTCAGACAAGCTAAATTAGATNCTACCTTCATCACCTAAAAAGCAAGGGCAGAAAAGATGATTTACAACAAACTCTCCAGAGCTAATTTCTGATGGTCCTGCAAAGATAGGGTCTTAATCCTGGAGCCAAGGAGGTAACAAGGCCCTTAGTCTCACATGGAGCCAAGTTGAATCTAGGGATTAGGACCCAGGACTGGACCTCAGTTCTGGAATTTATCCATTAGGCCCACCCTTATCTACAAGACCTCCCCCACACAGGTCCCTGGATCTCTATTCCTCAACCTACTACCATTCCTAGACACCCCCTTTTCTGTTTTCTTCAGTCTCTGTAGTTTTGATCACATCTGGAGTGTTATGTAGAGCGGGTGAGTGTGTGTTTTTCTGTGGGGACACATGGTGTATATCAGAGGCACTTAAGAAGCTCTGGACAAATGGAAAAGTCTGCATGGCATCTTAGGGCTGCTGGCCTTGAAGGTGGGTGGCAGCTGTATGGCAGGGACCTGGTATGAAGACCAGCTGACTCTCTGGGAAGGCCCAGAGGCCCAA
>LZPO01097577.1:24510-38674 GCA_001675575.1 Neotoma lepida
TGGGAATTTGGGAACTAATACCAAACCAAACAAAAATGACTAGGTCCCCACTTTTAAGAAATTTATACTTCTCTGAGAAAGATGCTTAAAATAATAATTTTCCACCTCTACCCTCCTGTAAATATAAAACTGATCTCACGGTCTTCAGACTTCTCTGGACTCTGAATGCTTTTTCCTTCCACCTGATCCGCTATGACATGCACCATGACATGTACTGTATTTGGTATTGTGTAATATTTTATAAAGAGAATGCTGCCATTTACATCATGCCAAGGCATCTACTGTAATTGCCTTCTGATTTTGGAGATGTTGAGATGTGGTCTAAAGTACATATTGAAATTAATGAAATATGGGATAAGAACATCGGAGGCAGAACCAGTCATTTGTTCTTCATCTATTTGTGTTCATTTATTTGTTCATTCAACCGTGATTAAATGTAAAATGATGTGCTAGTTGCTGTGGGCAGGAACCAAGTATCCCCTCTAGCACTTGGCTGAAATCAAGGAGCATTTGAAAAAATGAAATTGGACGCACTTGGGTTTAAACGTGACTTCCACCATTTCCTAATTTTATGAAACTTATTTAATGTCTCTACGTCTCAATTGTAATCTACACAACGGAGTTAACAGTACCCATCTTGCCATGCTGTTGTTAAGATTGGAGGTAATATCTGAAGATGACTTAGCTTAGCCTCTAACATCTAATGCCAATCTCATTTGCATAGGCACCAGATAAATATTGGTGACCAGATTGGTTTATGAGCCCAGGATTAGTTTGCTTTGTTAAAAGAGTGCATTACAACTGGGCATTCCTTTTGATGTTTGAACCGACTTCCCCTCAGTCTAATGGAAATTGTTCTGTTCCATTTTGAGTGGAGATGGAGAACAGCTGGACACCATCCCTTTGATAACTTGAGGACAGAGATGGAGTCACCCTTGCACAATCATGTTGAAACTGTAGGAAATGATGTGTCACCTCACCCATCAGAGTGCTTGACATTTGGGGGCCATTCCTTCTCAGTCCCCTCTGGCAAACTAACGTCTGCTCCCACCTAATTTGTAGTTAACTTTCCTGGCTGTGAACATCAATGACAGGGCTGGGTGCCACTGCCATTTGGACTGGTGGGCCAACTACAGTGATTTTTCCTATCATGTTCCAAGATTGCTTAAAACCATACTACGCAGTCTGGTCCTTGGCTGTTCTTTTTTTTCCTTTTTCGCTTTTCATTTTGAAATCTGTATATTTTTCTGACATAAGGAGAGAGAGATGGGGGTGGGGAGGTAGAATCTAATCCATATGTTAGTAATGCATTTGTCCTGAAATAATAAGATTGCTGTTTGTGGAAAGAGAATGTAGGTGTCTTAGGACCAACGCTTACAAACCTGACTGTGGTCCTTCATTCCTTCTTGCCATGGAGGGGATCTGGTAACTCTTTTACCAGATTCTTGCCACTGTTGACCTTCAAACCCTATNTGCACCCTCAAATGAGGCAAAGGATAAGTGGTCAGATCTGCACTTCCCACTGGAGCATCCATGAAGCTATAGTTGATTGTTGGTTCCCTATAGTTCCACTATTCTTTATGGAGCACAGTGCTGAAGACTCTTGGTGAACATTACTGTCTCAGAGTACAATTAATGAGCCCCATGAGTTCCTTGACTATAAAAAGTGAAAGAAACATCTTTGAAAGAACTTTAAAGATTCTTCAACAGTTTCACACGTANGAAAGTCCACTGCACACTCCTTTTCAGGAAGCCTCCTGCCTACTTTCATGTCTTTTTGGGCAGGGGGTTGTAACCCACTGAATTTATCATGAGACAAATGGAATGGGAGGTTATCTGCTAAAGTGTAGCCTAGTTTTCAGTAGCTANACCACTGAAGAAGATGACATCCCTCACCCCAGCCACCATTTACTATCATTATCTCCCGGGGAGGTGTGCNGCCTCATGAGCCCCTCCCTTATCTGTGATGAAGTGGGTCCAATCTTGTGTACGTCTTGTGCAGGTGGCCCAGCTGCAGTGAGTTTATGAGCACAATGACTGTGTCATGTCCAGAAGATGTCTTTTTGTAGCAGACCTTCCTATTCTCTGGCTTTTACATTCTTTCTGCTTCGTCTTTGGTGATGTTCCCTGTGTCTTGGAGGGGGTGATACAGATGTCCCATTTAGGGCCAAATGCTCTCCACCATCAGTTTTTCTTGCACTTTGTCCAGTTATGAGTGTCTGTATTAACTTCTGCCTGCAACTATAAGAGGAAGGCTGAGAGCATCACTGATCTATGGGTATTTAGAAGACAATTTACTAATGTGTCCATTCAACAAATCAATAACACAGTAGGTTCCCCTCTATGGCTTATGACCTGGTCACGGACTCTTGACAAGGTTTGCAGTACCAAGCATGGGTTCTCATGCAGCTGGCTTCAAATCCAACCAGAAAGTGCTTGGTTATCTCCATCATAATCACGGCGCCATTGCACCAGTGGGCACATCTTGCCTTTCAGGACCAATATTCTTTTATTCTTCTTCAATCTCCTGCCGGTTTCTGCATTTGTTTACTGTCAATCCCGTTGCTTTTCCTCCCCCTCAATTCCTACAAAGAAAAGTTCATCCTCCATGTGTATGCACACAGCTATCGTGTGCCCTGGGGTTCAGAAAGAACAATGGGGGAGGGTTTAATAAAGGGTTTATGACTTTCTCCTACAGTTTTGGAATTGAGCTCTTCGAGGCTGACAAATTCAGGGGCTTGCCCTCACCTTGTGAAGTGGTCTGTCGGGTGTGGCCTTGCTCTGTGCTTTAGGAGCTGTGCCGTGGGTCTGAAAGCAGGTGGAGTTTGACTTAAAGCCTCAGGTATATTAAAGTTCTATTGCCAAGATGAAGTACTGGGACTCAGATTATCCATGAGATCAAAGATGCTTTCACCCTCTGGCCTTTGAAGTAAAACATGCTGGGCATTATCTCCTGGAAGTCAAGGTTACTTACATGCAGATTCTACAAAACCACAAACCTGGTGAAGAATCTGCTGCTTTCAGATGTCTATATCCCTAACAGTCCCTGCAGTGACTCTGCGGAGGCGTCTTCTCTACTTATCACAACTCTGCTCATGCTCACTCCTGTGTGCTCTCAACAGTGACTGGGAAGGGACAGAGTCCCCAATGCAATGTCTGTGCAGGGAGCAAAAGATGCATAGGTACATACTTGGAGTCAGGCTGGGGAGACAAGAGGGAAGCTCTAAATAGCAAGAGGACAGTAGAGTTTAAAGAGCCCACAGTGATGGGGTTGAAAATATGGGAGACATCCCAGTTGCCCTCCATCATAGCTGCTTGATGTGGGCCACCTGTTGAATACTCATGGCCTTCACTTGTCTTTCCCAAAGAGAGGCTTAGAAGATTGCTTATGTTTGGTATATAAAGGAATTTTGCCCACTACACAGTTCTGTGAAAATTTTCAGCATTATTAATAGTCATGATAAAGTAATGTGAAGAAAGTAAATTCAAGAACATGGCAGGTGAGGTTTGGAGACACAAATACACTGACTAATATGTGNGATCAGAGGAAGGACTGATTGAGTTGGAGGTGTATGTTGAGATGTAGAGAGGTTTTTGATGGACTCCCATAAGCATCTTTAATTGTAGTCAGGGTGTTTAAGATGGGCTTTAGTTCTGACAGTTTTTAAAGTTGCTTTTAAAGCGTTCAGCCCAGTTCCTCTGTCCATTGCTGTTGTTTACTGGTCGTCTCATCGAAGCCTGTCGTAGGTGTGGAACTTCTGAGAAAGGAAGTATATGGTCTTGGCAGCATATAGGGGTCACCAGGCAGATTATAGGGAGAAAACTATTCTGAAACACTCCCAAAGAAAAAAATCTGTGACGCACAGGAAAATGCATCTTACTGCTTGGAAAAACAACGTGGACAACTTGGAAGTGCCTCACTTTTATTCTTCCATGATTTTAAACATGACTCATGTGAGCATACATGACCTTTTGGGTTAAGATGAGATTTGGAAGTTGTTCCTGTCATATGGGATCCATTTCCCTGCCCCTCCAATCACTCTCATTCTCTTCTTCATTAGTGTTGTTCTAGTGNTAGAGTAGGCGGTTGGGGGGGAGGGGCAAAATGAGCAGTGAAAGAGGAAGTTTGGAATTGGCAGAACAATAGGACCGGATTGGGGATCAAAGAATCTTAAAATAGATAGTCTGGAGCTGGAAACCATGCAGAGAGTTGGAAGAACAGCCTTCAACAAAAGATTTAGCTTCTTTCAGATTTGGTTTGTCTTTAAAATTTGTTTATTTATTTATTCATTTATTTATTTATTTATTTATTTATTTATTTATTTATTTATTGACAGGGTCTCACTAGATAGCGCTCGTTGGCCTGGAACTCACTTTGTAGACCAGGCTGACCTCGAACTCCACTCTCTTCTGACTGTAGCACCTGACTGACTGACTTTCCCCTTAGGAAAATGGGGAGTGAGGGGTCTCATGAAGTTATGCTGGAGTCCTCTGCCTGAGAGTTTTTTTAAAGGCATTTGTTTTTCATATGCTGTTCTGTTCAAGACGATAGGGTCATTTTGTCCAACAGAGGCACTGATTAGTTGGAGAATTTGAGCCAGGCCACCGTGGAACTGCTGTGAAGGTTGTTTACTGAGCAAACCACCCAGCCTGGGGTGTGAAGGGCTGCAATTCATCCTATGTTCACTAAGGCACAAACCTTGGTGCCTTTTTTTTGTTCCTTCTATAAGGGGCGGTAATCCTGTCTTGGATAGAATTGTATTCAGCTTTGATATCTCCATCTGCCAAATAGGGCTTAAGGTTTTAGATCCTGATGCTAAAGGACTTTGAATTTTAAAACCTGTTTTCCAGTTTTACTTAACTGCTGCTACTGCTGCTGATGTAACAGTGGTGGTGTTGTGGTACTAGTGGCTAACATTTGTCTATTTACCATGTACCTAGTGCTATTTCAATACACACACACACACACATATACATGTATATATATACATATATATATATATATATATATATATCACTCAAGATTCTGTTTGTGGTTCTGCCTTGTTATTGGTGGTGATTTTTGACAACTCTTGTAATATCCCTTAGCCCCAGTCCTCTATTCTGTAAAAGAATTATAGTAGATCATAGTAGGTTTAACTTCCAACTCCATTCAAAACTTTTATTTATTGATTTATTTTGGATATTTGATATGTTATTGTGGTCCTGACAGGGTAGAGGTGACATAGCCATAAGTATAACTGAGGACAGTGGAAACCAACAAAGGATGGGAAGTATGCCCCAGAGATGAGCAGTAGGAGCGGTTAGCACTGCTGATTCTCAGGTAGCAGGAGAGTGGAGGCATACAGAATCCAGAGGAAGCCATGCTGAAGCTATGAAGACGACTCCTGATGGGTGCTGTTACATTGGCTCCTGTGCAACTAAAGAGCTGGTCAATGCCTCACTGTCTATTCCTGCTTAGGACTCGACCAAACTAAAGGTTGAAGAGGCAAGAGGGCCACTTCGCATAGTCTGTGGATGTGAGGCTCTGTGACACAGAGAAGGTAGAATGAGGTAGAGAATGGGTCCCCCATTGACTTCACTTCCAACGTGAGGATAATTCCTCTGACATTGTGTGGATATGATGAAGATATGACTTTAAGTAGAAATGTTATATATTTGGATATTACATGATAAAATTCACTTACAATCTTGTATAAACCCACTCCATAAAGACAAGTGTGTCCCTTTTTAAGCAAATGTGGCACATGATGTTTATGTTCTCACATTAAATTATATAAGAAAAAAAAATCCCAAGACATTCTAACAAATATATTTTTAAATACTAGGGTATGTCATCTTTGGTTTGGAGAATGATGTCTATAAAACAGAGATTCAAATTTACTATCATATTACACCATGAAAGTAGACAAAATGCCCCACTTTTAAAATAATAAAGTAGTTTGCTCATTTTATTTTGTTTTTAATTTAGTTTTTGAGAATTTTGTGTGTATGTCTAATGAAATATGAAATATGATCATATCTACCTCCCATTTCCCCATTCTGACTCCCCCAGATACCAATAACACATTCTCTTTCCAATGAAATATCCTCTTCTTAAAACAAACCAACAAACCACAAAGCCCAACTGGTACTGACCATATGTGGGTGGGTATGATGCCATACAATGGAGAATGGCCAACCTATNAGTAGCCACACCACAATGAAGAATGATTCTCCTTCTCCCAGAAGCCATTAACTTCAAATAGCTCCTCAGTTATGAGAAGGCCCTTGTGGCTCCTCCCTCATTCATACTGGAATATTGGATGGCTTCATTGTGTGTAGGTCTTGTGTAGGTAGTCTCAGTTACCATGAGCTCATGAGTGCAGTGGACATGGTATGCCCAAAAGACAGCATTTTATAGAATTCTTCCCAATTCTCTGACTCTTATATTCTTTTTGCCTCTTCTCTATGATATTCCATGAATTTGGGTGGAGACAAGGTGTCTTAGTTGGGGTTTCTATTTCTGTGAAGAGACACCTTGACCACAGNAACTCTTACTAAGGAAAACATTTGATTGAGGTGACAGCTTACAGTTTCAGAGGTTTAATCCATTATCATCATGGGGGAACATGGTGGCTAGGAGTATGGCTGTGTGTAGGTAGATATGGTGCTAGAGAATTCTACATTTTGATCCAAAGGCAACAGGAAGTGGACTGTCTCACTGGGCATGACTTGAGCATATCTGATACCTCAGAGTCTGTCTCCACAGTGGCACAATTCCTCCAACAAGGCCATACCTACTCTGACAAGGCCATACCTCTTAATAGTGCCACTCCCTTTGGAGGTCATTTTTTTTTTCAAACTACCACATTCTACTCCCTGGTCCCCAAAGACTTTGTTGCCATATCATAATGTAAAAATGCATTCAATTCAACTTCAAAAGTCCCCATAGTCTATAACAGTTTCAAAAATGTTTAAAAATTCAAAGTCTCTTCTGAGATTCATGCAACCTCTTAACTGTAATCCCCTATAAAATCAAAATAAAAAAACAGATCACATACTTCCAACATAATGGCACAGGATATACATTACCATTTCAAAACACAGGGAAGAGAGCATAGTGAGGAAATACTAGATCAAAGCAAGACTGAAAACCAGCTGGGCAAACTCCAAACTCTGCATCTCCATGTCTTATGTCAAGAAGCTCTTCAGATCTCCAACTCCTTTCAGCTTTGTTGACTGCAATACACTTCTCTCTTGGGTTGGTTCCACTCCCTGTTAGCAGGTCTCCTCAGCAGTTAGCCCACAGCTCTGGCATCTCCAACATCTTCGGGTCTCCAAGGCAATCCAAGCTTCAACTTCACAGCTTCATGAAATGGCCTCTCTGGGTCTCCATTCAGGGATACCCCTGCCACATGCCTGGCCTCGGTGGCTTTCCTTAGTTGTAGAGGCAAATTTCATAACATCTTTCTTCTATCCTTAACTCTAGAATCACGTGGCTGAAGCTGCCACGTTCTGCTGCTTACTAGGACTGGAACATGACCTCCTCATTCAATTCTATCTTCACCAACTTTCTATTTTCAATGGTTTCCTTCATTGCTTAAACTTGGCTGTCCTGGAACTTGTTCTATAGATTAGGCTGGCCTCAAACTCAGAGATCTGCCAGCTTCTGCCTCTGGAGTGCTGAGATTTAAAGGCATGCACCACTACACCTGGGTCTAAGCTTTTCTTTAATACTTTTTCACAAGTTGGAATCTTAGCTGGGTAGGACCTTGCCCTGAGATCATCACTCCCTTTATTCCATTTCTTAATCTGTTTATTTCCTTGAACACAGGATTTAGCTCTATTCCACTTCCTGGTGCTCCTTTTCTGAATATGTCCATTTTGTATTTTTGCTTTCTCAGCGTGCTCCTGTTCATTATAAATCTTCATCAGAGTTAGCACTAATAACTACATGACAGAGTCAATACTAGGCTGTTTTGAGATTTCCTCTGCCAAAGGGATTAATCCAAANCTCCTCACTTTAGCTTCAGGCAGACTTTTTAGACAAGGGCAAAAAGCAGCCACATTCTTCACCAAAATATCACAAGAATGATCTGTAGGCCACATAATATTCTTCTCCTCTGAAACCTCTTGAACCTGGCCCCCATAGTTCAAATAACTCTTAGCACTGTTGACTTCCATGCGTCTACTAGGACGGCCCATTAAAGAGCACTTAAAGTGTTTAGCCACTTTTCTAATCCACAGTCCTAAGGTCCACATACCTTTAAACAAAAGAATGGTCAGGCTTATCACAGCAATACCCTAGTCCCTGATACCAACTTCTGTCTTAGGATTTTTATTGCTGTGAAGAGACACCATGACCACGGCAACTTTTATAAAGGAAATACATTTAATTGGTGTGGCTTACAGTTCAGAGGTTTAGTCCATTATTATCATGGTGGTGTGCAGGCAGACATGGTGCTGGAGAAGTAGCTGAGAGTCCTACATCTTGACTCGATGGTACCAGGAAGTAGTCTGTCTCGCTGGACGTCACCTGAGAGTATATGAGACCTCAAAACCCACCACCGTAGTGACTCACTTCCTCCAACCAGGCCATACCAACTCCAACAAGCCACATCTCCTAATAGTGCCACTCGCTTTAGGGATCATTTTCTTTCAAACCACCACACAAGGGATTGATAACAATGTCCCATTAGGACTATCCACTCAAGAGTCATTTATTCTTCGTACTCTTATCAGTTATGAATCTTGGCATTGACTGCTGCCCACTGCAAAAAGAAGCTTCTCTGACCAAGGTTGAGAATAGCCTAGATCTATGAGTATAAACATAAATATTTAGTAGGCTGTTTGAGAAGATCATTTAACAAAATAACAACAGTAGGTTATGTACTATAATTTACATGGAAGAACAATTGCTGAAGACACTACACTTATGAGCTTCAGAACATAGAGAAATCAATCTCAGGCCTACAGGGAAACTTCCTCGCTACTGTCTGGCTTTCCTACTAGCAGAAAGTGCTATGTAGGCTGATGGAAAAGAAAAGACATGAGTGGTCTTAGTGATAGAGCCTGAATGCTGTGATACTGACCTGCTAGGCACTGATGCAATAGTGGCATGATTATTATGAGGGTAACCAGCTGCTTGCTGATTGGTCTTGTGGTCTGTTCCATGGGAAAGAATTCATGCCTACTACTGTAAATCTGGTCAAATGTCCCACCTTTTTCTTTTTTAAATAATTTATTTTTATTTTATGTGTATTGATGTTTTGCCTACATGTATGTCTGTGTGAGTGTGTCAGATCTTGGAATTACAGACTGTTATGAGCTGCCGTGTGGATGCTGGGAATTGAACCCAAGTCCTCTAGAAGAACAATCAGTGCTCTTAACCACTGAGCCACCTCTCCAGAGCCAAATGTCTCACCTTGCAAGACTGAAATTTGATATGATACATTTTGAGTTAAATACTTAGCTGATTTATCTAAATAGTTATCTTTCATTCTTTAGATGATGTGCAAAAGAGAAAGATTTAGGTTACTATTGCAAGGACTTCTTGGTATGTTCTCTGGTGATTGGAGTCAATGTTCAGCTCCCTGTAACTGATCAGCCAACTGGGTCCAATTGTCATAATAGCTCCCTTCATTTTAAGCATTGTGTTTCAGGTGTGGGGATGCCTTTCTACATAGTGTAATCATTATGTTGAGTTACATTCAANTATTAGTTAGCTTTCTATTACAATAACCAAACCCTAAGACAACCAGCTCATAAAGAGAAAAGAAAGAGACCAAGATCCCACAGTCTCATTTGAGGGCATCCCATCCCCCAGTGGGTCACAAAGACCACCATCTAGGCCTCACCTCTTAAAGCCCCCAATAGTACCATGAGATGACAATTTCAGTGCCTGAACCATGAGGGAATGCTTCAGATGTAAACTGTAGCAGCACATATGGATCTATGTGAGTACCTCTTACAGGCCAGTTTGTGGACTGTGTTCTTACCATTTCTGTGCTCTGCACATAAATGCTATATCTCACCATCAGTGTTCCTTATGTTTTCATCTTTATTTAAAGATTTTCCTGGGTACAAAGTAAGCAATATTTAAGAATGAGAATAAAAACACTGTAAAATGGCCAAAACCACCAGGCGATAAGTGATCACGGACTGGGCACGAGCATGTGTCTCTAATCACCACTTGACATGCACTTGGAAGCTCATGCTGTTCACTTATAAACAGAAAATGCTGAGAGACCTGTCGTATTTATTGACTTTTTACAAATAGAAATTGGAACTGATACCACCACTGCATTTATGATATAAACCCTCTTTTGGAAATCAAAGGGTTTTATAAACTATCAGATGGAGAATTTCATTTTAGACAACCCTTAGTGTTCATTCTAGTCTTTTATTAAAATGAAAAATAGATGATAATGGTGTTTAATCTTGGAGGTGCAAGGCTACCTTATCATGTCCCCTGTCACTTTGAAGACTCCTGTCATAGGTAGAGGACAGGTTGAAGTCAGGCGGCCTTGAGTTGGACCCTGGGTTCTTCTTTTGTTAGCTGAGTTGCCTTATAGGGTACAGAGCAGAACTCAGCTTGGTAACTCCTTATGGCCCTTCCTTCTCTCCCTCTGACTCTCTCTCTCTCTCTCTCTCTCTCTNTNTGTGTGTGTGTGTGTGTGTGTGTGTGTGTGTGTGTGTGTGTGATGAGTTGGCCATCCATTAAACAAACGCTATGCTATTGTGATGTGTCAGGCACATTCTTGGCACTAAAGGACAGGAGGTCTCCATTTTCATGGGGCTTCCATTTTGACAGTAGAGATGGATTGAAGCAGAAATGGAGAAAACAGGGTAGGGTAGTGAGACACGTTAGGAGAGAGCGCAGTACCGTTGGGGTGGGATGAGTGCACAGGGATGTCTGAGGTGATTTGGGCTAGCCAGAGGAAGTAAAGAAATTAGCAGAGGAGGTGAGAGAAAGGATGTTCAAGCAATGTCACAGCCGTGGCCAGGACCCCAAGGTGGGAACAGATACAGTATGTTTAAGGAGCAGTTTGGAGCCCCTTTTATTGGGAGCAAAGCCAAAAAAGGGTTCCAGATCAAATGGGGCCTTATAGGTTAGGAAAACAATTTTGGGTTGTTTTATTTTTCTATATGAGAAAAAGTAAGAAAATTATCTTAGGAAGAGGAATAACACAACTGGCAGAAGTGTGAAAGAATTCTCCCAGCTCTATGCAAAAAGACATCACAGGGAAAGGGGAGAGGCAGGGAGGCTGTTTACCCTGGCTGTGACCCAGGGTATAGAAATCAATATAGATGCTCTCCAAGAGACTAAAATTAAATCTGTATGACCCAGTTATACCACTCAGGTATATACTCAAAGAAATGTAAGTCAGAATATAACATAAATACCTGCATACCCATGTCTGTTGTGAAACTATTTATAATAGCCAAGCTATAGAATCAGCTTCAGTNTCCATTGATAAGTACGGAGAAGGAAAATGTGGTCTGTGTTATTTGCAGGAAAATGGTTGGAAATAGAGATCATTATGTTAAATCAAATAAGCCAGGCACCGAGAGACAAATANCACATTTTGTCTCACATGAAGAAGCTAGGTTTTGTCTGCCCCCTCTTTGTCNCTGTCTGTCTCTGTTTCTGTCTGTCTGTCTGTCTCTGTGTATGTGTGTGATCCATATATGACACAAAAGCAGAAAGGCTACTGTTAGGAAGAAGGAAGGGGAATATGAGAAGGAGAAGGTAGACCAGGGGGAGGAAAGAGGTTTGGGTATGAGGAGAGTATGTATGAAGGGGTGTGTGTGTGTGTGTGTGTGTGTGTGTATACATGTATATATGAAGATGTTATAATGAAACCAATTGTTACATACATTTATTTTCTAAAAAGTGAAAGGAAACCCCAGGTCCTTTAGAGAAGCCCAGAATACAACAAAATGCTCAAGTGCCACCCAAGTCCAGGTAGCTACGTAGGAGGGGCAGAGGGAAATGTGTGCATCCCTTGGCCTACAAGACTGTCCTCCCCACAGTCCACATACAGAGTCATGTGTACCCAGTTTCTCAAAAACCACTGGANCTGAATCAGCTGGAGTGNGCTAGCCAGAGGCAGTCCCACACTGCCTGTGACTAGTAGAGATGAAACAGGCTTGGGACTCCAAGGTCCAGACAAGGAGAGTCTCACACCACAGCCTCTGAGAGGGAGGCTTCTTCCCTTCTTCCCTCCAAAGGAGCAGTTCACTTCCTCCTTCAGCTAGAAACTGTCATTTGAACCAGGTAATAGGGACAGCCTTGAGGGGAAAGATAGCATTCTGACCTTGCCTTGTGAGTTGACTAAGAGTTATACCAAAGAAACTATTAGGGAAAAAGATACCTGACCAAGACAATTGCAGAGAGGAAGTCTTTATTTCGCCATTTCAGAGGGTTCTGTCTGCGGTTGTTTGGCCCTGCATACTTGGGCAGAATGTCATAGTGGCAGGAACTTGTGGAGGAGAACTGTGTTCTTCATGGCTGATCAGGACACAAAGACAAAGACAGGAGGTGGCCAGGAACAATATACCCCCAAGGACCCGCCCCCATTGATCTGCTTCTTTCAGCTAGACTTCACCCCTAAGTTGCACCACCAACTGGGGACTGTGCATTAAAACCATGAACTTCCAGGAGTGAAGCTTGTCTTTAGTCTTCAGCAGAGGCTATTGAGCAAACCTGAGCTGTTTTACACATGTGGGTCTAACTTTTGCNCTACACTGACTTTAGCTTGCTTTTCTAAGGTTCAGAAAGCACAGAGGACATACTGCCCACGAAGCCCTCCACTCAAGGCCTGGGTGTGGATTATTAAATGACTTACACTTCCTTCATTTCTCTTTGATGCTGGCTCCTTATGAACCACAGTCCACTTACATTATCTCAAAGAACTGAGTTAGATAAAGAGGACATTTACAATTAGAATGTATAAGTGATGTTGGTCCCATCCATCCCTGAGTCTCACCAGGGAGGGATTTTTGTTGGCTTGCCTGACTTCTTCTGTGGCTGAAAAATCTTGAGCCCTTTCCTGAGAATCAGTTGTGGACCTGAATGAAAGGCTCAGAATTGTCCCTTCTGGCACCTGCCCACAGTGTGGCTAAGTACACCAAGTATCTGCCTTTAAGATCTGTCTTTTGAGGGCCTGGGAAAGCCTGACAACTTTCTTTTAGTGTGTTCATGTGTGTGCGTCCTTGTGAGAATGTAAACCCACACATGTGGAGNCCAGAGATCAACCTCAGCTGTCGTTCCTTTGGTGCCCTCATTCTGTATTTTGAGACAGGGTCTTTCACTTGGCCTTGAGTCATCAAGACAGTTAATTCCTGGGACCTGCCTATCTCCACAACTCTAGCATTGGCATTATAAGTGTGCACCACGAGGTTTGAAATTTTTTATGTGAGTTCTGAGACTTAAACTCAGGACTCCATGCTTGCCTGGAAAACACCGTACAAATCAAACTGTCATCTCAGTGATCTAACCAGTGTTTTCTAAGGTCAGAACTGAAAGGTAGAGATTATGCCTGTCATCCTTCAGNCTGATGGGCAGGGAACAGAGGTTGTCCTCTGGACTTCACCCTGCTGGCAGTTTTCAGGGAATTAAGTAAACTGAGTACCTGTCATATTTATTGGTCAACTGGTGATTCTNTTCAACNTTATACTGAAGTCTTTTGCCCATTTTTTGGTTGGGTTATGTGTCTATTTCTCACCGACAGGTAGAAGTCCTTTATATATTCTANATAGACACCCTGTGTTGAATATCTTCATGCAAACATCTTTCCCCATTATGTAGCCTGCATTNTCTATCACTCACAGTCATGATGTGTGATGNGCAGTTCTTCCTATTAATCCAGAGTGATATAATCAGTAACCGTTAACATTCATTTATTTACTATGTTCTCATAAACTTGGCTCATNTAATTTTCATACTAACAAAATTTGAAATGGGAGAAAACAAAGCTAAGAGAAGTGGAGATTTTTGCATCTCAGGGAACAGCAGAAGCAACATTCTTATGTAGCTGTTTNAGAGCCTGTGTTCTATGTCTCTGTTGTGTCCTCGAAGGTACTAGCAGACATGTCATAGACAAGATGCAGTTCTTGCACATCTGTTTGACTTGCACAGTTAAAAAAATAAATTGAATTGGTTGGTAACATACAATTA
>LZPO01097577.1:57932-72547 GCA_001675575.1 Neotoma lepida
CTCACAGAAGAGAGACAGGGAAGGCTCTGCTATGGCTTAGACAGTCTTCAAAACATCTTGGTTCTGTTCCTTGTCAGCTGTGGGTCCCAAAGCCAGTGAATGCAGACCTGGCTCTGTCCGCAGTTACTAAATGTTTCCTGAAGTCAATTTGGCTGAGTTCCTCTCAGCCAAGGTGGTGCCTGATTACTTTGGACTTGGTGTTTAAGCTGTGTCCTCACCTATAAACTGGGTAAAATAATACTCCCTGTAGTATTCCTGTGACAATGGGTAGGACTGTGTGCAAAGCATCGATGTTGTACTTGGAAAGTGAGCTGAGTGTGATGGCACCCTTTCTTTTCCCTCATCTGCATGGCACATCTGCTCAGTACTCCCGGGTTTCTCTTCTGGGTGCTCACAGCCTGCCCTCCCTTTTGCCATGGAGAGGCTAGTTGATCAGCACTCCGAGTCACACCCTNTGTATATCCTCTTCAGGCACTGTGGAGGGTGACAGGACAGTGTCCCCAGGCTAAGGTCAGTCTCAGGAGTAAGATGCACTCACAGGAAAAAAAAAAATCAACTTCAAGGGAGAAAACTACACATCATGGCAGCACGATGGAGCTGCAAGCAGATAAAGAAAGGTAGCTTGAGTAGCTGCACATTCATCCAGCACAGGATTGTATTCAGTTCTGGAATGTGCCTGAGTTCAACCCAGGTGGTCGGAATCTCAGGGACAGATTTCAACCTTGTTACAGCACCATAGACCTGAAAGGGCAGCCAGAAATCCAGCATGGTGTGCAGTGAGGGCCACCTGGCTGGCATCATGGACAGGACAGAGCTAGAGGGACGGCTCTGGGGAACGTCANATCCCTTCCTTTTCCAGATGCCGTGAGCAGATGAAGGGAGGATTATGGAGGAAGANTGACATGGACTGGGTCAGGATGGGATGGATGAAAGAGGAACCTGGAGGGTGAGGTGGGAGATGGGNATAATTTACACAAGTTGAAGATGGAGGGGACTGTAAGATGAGAAAGCAGCGAAGCAGGCGTGAGACANATTGGCAAATGATGGAGGAGGTCCAGACAGAAGGCCTGGGCCAGGCACACATGTNTTAGTATCCAGAGAGAGCTGAGAGCTTAAAGATCCAGGAATTTAGTCANGGGAATTTATTTTTTCTCCACCTATCCCATTTTCATTGACAGAATCCAACCCTGATGCCCCCTCCAGAAGCTATCATTCCTTCCCGGACACCCACAGCTTTTTGTCAGTGTTGTTCCAAAGGCTGTGGTTGCTTTGTGCCATGTATGACAAACAGCAAATCCACCTAACCTAGACCACAATGCCTAAAGGGATCTGTTCACTGCAGATGCTTTAGTGTGGACTGATTATTTCATTAAAAATTAGAAGTCTCCCGGTTCTTGCTCAAATCACAAGAGATGTATTAAGAAAGTGAGTGCGAGGCTTATGTAAGTTGGGTAGGGGAGAAGAGNGTGATGACTAAGCTTCAGGCAGAGACAATCTGCACAGGCAAGATGAGGCTTATTAAAGAGTCCACAGACCCCAGTGTAAGCCAGCTTCCCATTCAACTTCGGGCATTTGTTTGAGCTTGTGGTTTCTGAGGTTTGAGCCCACAGTTGGCTGGTTCCATTGCTTTGGACCTGAAAGGAAAATGTCATGGTAATAGGAGTGTGTGATGGAAGCGTCTCATCTCACAGTGACCATCAAGCAAGGAGAAAGAGGAAGAGGAAGAGGGGATCTGGGGATAAAATATTGTCCCTAGGAGTATACCCAAGAGACCCATTTCCTCCAACTAGATCCCATCTCCTAAGTCTTTGTCACTGTTCGATAGATCTTAACANAATGAACCNATCAATGGACTAACTCATCGATGAGATCTGAGCCCCTATGATCCAGTCATCTCCCAAAAGCCCACCAATGAGCATCCAAGTCCTTAACATGTGGCTTTTGAGTGATAATTTAGATCCAAACTATAATTCCCTTCCAGTTTTATTTTCCTTGTTCTACAAAATTTCTCTCATTTCTTGGCATCAGTATCCTTTTTATCCAGAATCTAGAAGTGAGGAAAAGTTCATGTGCCCTTTTAATATAATCATATGTGATATAATAATGTGAGCATTGATAAAGACCACACATCCAAAATGGCCCCTTAGGACTATATTGCTCAATGATCTTGTAACTGTCTACACAGGTACACTCTATTACATTCGTATGATGACAAGATTGCCTGTTGCTGCATTTCTCAGAATGGTCCCCCCTTCATAAGTGACTGTGTATCTGTAGGCACTCAGGGATATCGAGTGTTTTGAGTAGTTCCAGGCAGAAAGCCATGGGACTCAATGCTTTAACGAGAGCTCTTGAATTGGAATTCTGTAAGTGTGTGTCCCACCGGCACTGGTAAATGCAAAGGCCACCCAGACTCCATTCTTCATAAACAATTGAATGCTTTCCTTCTTTTTAAGCTACCATGTTTCTGGAAAACTGGAAGAGACTGCAGATGCGGCTGGGCTACTTCTGGGACCTGACTGGGATAGAAGAGGAAGAAGTGAGTCCCCTTGCACACTTCCCTGGGCCCTCCCTTTTCTTCCATCCTAGAACTAGATGCTCTGAAGTGAGATAGTCACTTAAAGTTTGCTGCCTCATCAGCTGTTACTGGCTGGGTCTCTCATGGTTTGTTGACTATGTCATGGTTTATAAGCACTAAGGGGAGTTCAGATGCTTCCTTCGGGGGTTCTGACTCTTCCTTTAAGTTGTTAAGGTGTAGGGCTTGGAGACAGGAAGAGGGCCCAGTAGCCTAATTTGGAAGAAGAGATGGCACAAGATTTACAAACAAGTGGCAATAAGGAACCTTGATACCAGGATGCCAGAGAAAAAATGAATCATTGATTTAGAGTTGGGAGATGTCAGAAAGCCTGTGAGCCTATAGAACATCAAGGTGGGGCGGAATGGGAGATACAGATGGAGGTTGCTGGGGTGACTAACAAAGAGAGATCCACCAAAGTCACTTTGGCAGGGTTCAGTAGACTGTGAATTGAGAAAACGAGCCAAGGGCAAAGGGTAGATTCCTTCAGAGTGTAATTCTGGGCGGGGAGGGGGGTGTAGATGATATTTAAGGTGTGTAAAAAACGTAAGCCTTCCTTTTCAGCTCTTCTGAGAATTAGCTCATTAGCCATGGATTTGACAAGCTGAGCGTTGTAATTTATAAGGCTTACCAATACTGGATGTTGCTCATGGGCTAAAGGACAACAGTGGGTAGCGAATAGGAACTCTGGTACTGTGGGTGGTTTAGATGACAGCCAGGGACTCTATCTGCAAAGTCCAGAGACCATTCCCCTATCTGAGTACTAACATGCAAGGCAAGCCACAGATGTTACGGTGGCTGCCGAGGAGTAATTCTTCTCCTCACTGTCCTATGGTGACAAGTCTGCAATAAGTCTTTACTTACTACTATCAGACGGCCAGCTTTCTCATGGTCACTACCCAGGCGAGCTCTCCGGCACTGCCTCAGCTAGCTTACCCAGCTTGCAGCAAGGAGCTGGGCCAGTTCTCCAGTTCTCGGGTCCTCAGATCCAGGTCACCCACACTCACACCACCAGGGCCAGCTCTACTGTTTTGCCCAGGGGGCCCGAGGCCTCTCTCTCCATTGCCACAGGGGGCATATGTGGGGAATGGGGTCAGCTCTCCTGCTCTCCTGCCCTCAGGGCTGGCTCACCTGTGCACCTGACAACAGGGTCAGCTCTAATGTGCTATTCAGGCAGGGTGCAGGGCCCACTCTCCTGTGTGCTGCAGCTGGTGAGGGGCAGGCTTGCTTTCCCACTCTTATGACCCTGGGGCCAGCTCTCTCACCTGCTACAGGTGGTAAGGGGTGGGTGTGGGGGAGGGCATTTTTCTCTCACCCATGCCAATGCATGGCAGATGGGGGGGCAGGGTCAGCTCTCTTGGTCTCAATGCCCCCAGGGTAGGTTCACCTGAGTCCCTCACCACAGGGTCAGCTCTAGTGTGCTGCCCAGGTGAGGTGTACGCCTGTGGTAAAGGGTAGGGCCATCTTTCCTGAGTGCAAGAGAGGGGTAGCTCTCCCCTGAGGGGCGGTGCAGGGTCAGCTTTCCTGCTGCAGTATCCAGCAAGGGGCAGGGCCAGCTATCCCAGGGCTAGTGAAGGGGAAATATGGTTTTAAGGGCTGGGGAGGTAGCTCAGTAGCAGGGCACTTGCTTGGTATGCCCCGGCCCTGGGTTCTACTTACTTGCACCAAAACATAAAATCTTATAAAGAAGAATGAGGAGTTTGAAAATTTGCTGAATTTTAATGGGCAAAAGAGGGAAGAAGGGGCACCCCCAAAAAGGAATCGGCAATAATGACCTGATCTGGGAAGCTAGGGGTGTATATGAGTAATAGCAAGATGCCTTGGAAGGTCTGAGGAGTGGAGAAGACAGGGACGAGGAGCTAGTGAGGGACAAAGGAACCAGTACCATCTGGTGGCCAGATCAGGGTTGGCATTGATTGTTATCTGTGTCTCCTGGGAAGGAGCAGAGGACAGTTAGACAAGGTGTGTGTGTGTGTGCGTGCGTGCGTGTGTGTGTGTGTGTGTGTTTGGGTGTGTGTTTAACCCAGGAATCCTGGGGTTCATATAAATTATTGCATATTGAGGTGTATTTAACTTACCTTCCAGTGAGTGACCTGGGTGTTAGTTGAGTGTTGGGGAGAGGAAGGGAGGTGTCCTAGAAGGCCAGGAATGTTTTCCCCAGGATCAAGGATCCTCTCAACATGCTCTTTCCCCTGTGGTCTTCTCCAGGAAGCACTCACCTTCTCAGGCAGAAGGCTGGAGCTGATACACACAGGCCACAGCCTTTGCCTTCTGTCCCTCCTACATGGGGTGTTCTCAACACATAGGAGTGGAATGAGCAGGCTGGTGCAAGTCCAGCTTATAACCTGGGATACCAATAGACAAAGGGTGGAGTTTGCTTTCTTATGAGGGTCAGGAGGTGGGTGAGCAACCAATCCCTAGGGCCAACCTACAGGGCCAGTACAGGATGAGTGTCCTTGTGGACTGACTGAGGGATGCCTTTGCGTCCAGTGTCCTGTCTTTCTGTCTTGACTGACCTCAGATCATCTGAATCTGGCTTGAAGCCTTTGTTCAGGCCAGATCCTGAGGAGGCTTCCAGATGGAAACAGCTTCTGGGGAGATTGTGGATTCATGGAATTTGGCATCACGTCAGCCATCTATGGAGTTTATGCTTAGGGACTATTACATTGATGGGCTTGTGGCTGAATGTGGACTAGATTCTGCTCTGCCCATGAGCTTATTATCTGACCAGCTTTTGAGGGAGTCTGTAACCTCATCAGGTCGGCTTGACTGCAAACTGCAAACAGGGATAGCCTTGTTTGATCTGCCTCAGCTGAATGAAGGACAACTGGGCTCTGTGTGTCAGAAGGCTGGGCTACTTCTAAATGGACAAATGAAGCTTGAGCTTGGGTGAGGTGGGCCACAGCTCCAACCATTGTGAATCTAGAGATGGATTGGAATCACCCTGCTGGTTATTGAGGGAGAACCCAGGAGTCTCTTTTAGTCCCTTTACAGGAGACGCAAGGAGAAAAGCTCCTGGGGCTTGACAAGGTTTAGAACACATATCCTGGCACTTGATAGACGGTGTTGCGGCAGCTTTTAATCATGACCTTCCATTGGAATAGTGAAGAAGCAAAGCGAAGGGATGTCAGTGGCCAGGGTGGAAAACTTCAGTCTGTATTTCCCAAACTCTTCCAGCAGCAGCAGCAGCCTGGCTATTACAGCCCAAAGTTGTTCTGTGGGAAATGCTGAGCTGAAGAGTATTGGAGAAGTGTCTTTAGCGGAGCACTTTCTAGAACTTTCAGTATGCTCACCTAGAGTCTCAGAAGGGTGATTTCTTGGGAGATACTATCCTGGAAGTCTTTTTCTCAGCTGAAACTCTCTGGGACTACACCTTAGGGAATGCTGTGCTGAGAGTGGAGAACCGTGGAAGCCGAACTGAAGGGAGCTTCAGCTACATTTAGAGATTTCTGTGCATTCTGCATGGTGCCAGGCACTGTGAGAAACACAAAGGCATACAGAACCGACAGCCAGTCCTTCAGAAGAGAACAAGACTCTGACATGGACACAGCCAGAGAGAAAGGACAAAAATGTGTGAATGGCTACAGTGTGCCTAGAGTGTGTGGTGTAAGCTGTAAAACTCTAGGAAATCAGAGAACTTGGCTGGTGGGTGCATCGCAGAGACAGACTCCTGGAAGGGGTGGGTCCGNCGGTATGCCTTAGACTATTGTGTGATGGCTGAGGGCCTGCAAAAGCACTGAATGTTATTACCCACCAGGATATGCTATGCTCCTTAATCATTGATAGTTTCTCCAATGCCTCAGTTTGTCAGGAAAATCAGAGTAGCCAGGTGTCTCGCAGGTTGGCCTCCAGTGTCTCTGACATATGGGTGGTAACAAAGAAGTGTGTGCCAGAACAGCAGAAGCGGTTGTCACCTGAATCTGTGCTTAAGGGTCTGACACAAAATTCCATGAATCGGAAGAATCTCTCCATTTGTTTGTTTGGAAGTCTCCTTAGGAGCTGTGCTTAGAAAACGAACAGGAATATGAAATCCTCACACCTTAGGAATTCATCTTGGAGCTAGCCACTGTGGGAAGGCCTGTCAAGAGAGGCCTGTTGCCCACTGCTAAGTCCCACTTGACGTGAGCTGTCAATTTTCCTGGCCCAGTGTCTGTAGTGATGTGACTTGACTCGTTGGGAGCTCTTTCCCATGCCTGGTGACTGATAATCCAGGGTGGATTGGCAGAATAGCCGAATGATGTCTCCTGAGTGTTTGTGTGCTGCTGTATTAACCAGTGAGTTGCTCACCTATGCTGTGTAGACGGGTCCAGGCAATGAGTTTTAAGATTCCCCCATGATCACCTTGGCTTTGATGTTTATTGGCAACCTTTTTAGCCTGCAGAATCATGGAACAGAGAAGTATTGTTGCTTCCCCAAACTCCCAGCTGTGGGGCACAACTCTTTGCAGGAGGGATAGGCTCCTTGTAAGTGAGCTTGAGGCATGAGGAGAGTGGGGAATGGGGCAGTGCAATTCCCTTCCCTTTGTCGGTTTGTCCTACAAAACATAGAGCTTCTTGTTGTATCAGCTGCCAGGTTAACATCTTCTCTCTCCTTTCTCAACACCGGTGCCAACCCCAGGAACGCTCCCAGGTTTGGTTCTCAGTGTGACAATAAGTGTTGTGTGTCTCATTTCTCCCTGCAACATTGTGTTCTTGGTGTAGAGTCCTTGTAATTGTGTCATGTGGCAAATCATGTCTGATAGCGTCCACGCCTAAACCCAGTTTGATGTACTTACGGTGTCTGGTTCTGATCCCCAGGCCAAGGTAAGTGTCCTTCCTGTTTACTAACTCTGTTTACTGACTCTTTGGTGTAGGAACACTCCCGGCCTGAGTATGAAACCAAAGTACGAGAGAAACTCTTAAGGGAGAGCGGCAAGTCGGTGGTTCAGAAACTGGATGCGAATTCGCCTGTGGATGACGAGGTGAGAGGCTCTACTCACGTCTCTTTCTGGTCTTTGTTGGTGCCTGTTGTGCTATTTGGGGACCTTAGTGGTGGGACACTGGCTGTGAGAAGGAGTGACTGTGGACAGGATGGGATGAGAGCTTGATGTCTGCCATTATCCTGTAGTAGGAGTCCTTGGGGAACAGGCTGTCATGGTGACTAGATCCATCGAGGTCCTTGTGGAACTGTGTGGACAAAATGGGAGGGCACATTGGAGAAGAGAAAACCCGTCTCAAGACTGTCTCCTGTGATCAGCATTACCTACGTACCTGTTACCGTACCAAGCCCCACACAGCTGTTAACCTCCCCTGGATCCTTGTTCTCCACCAGCCACTGGCCTAAGTACACTCTATTCATATTTATTCTCATGATAAATCTGCAAAGCTGGTAAAAACGCTGTGTAAAGGAGAGCTCATGAAGGAAAGTTGTATCTAAAGATCATGTCAGTGGCTAGAAGTCACACAGCCAATACTTGTAGTTATGCCAGGAGTTCTAACCTTTGTCTCTGCATTAACCATCATGACACACTGTTCTCAGAATAAATGCACTCAAGAAATCAAAAGATAAAGCAGAAAACAGTTCTTCGGTCCCGCAGAGGCAAAAGCATGCCTGTATTTGCTTGAGTTACTTGCATGATGTTCCATAAATTTCATTCTTCTGGGTGGGCAACAAGGAGGAACGCAATGTTCTCTAGGTCTAAGGAATTGCTGCCATTTGTAAATACTCGTGGTGTGTGTGTGGGTCTTCTTTGGCAGCACCTGTCTCTGAGTGCAACCCTGCTTTTAAATCAAGATTGTGTGTTTATGTCTTTCCTAAATCCCATTTCTGAAAAAAAAAATCAACAAGAGTGAAAATCTGTTGTTTTTCAATGTGTCTTTTCTTCATCCTGGATATGAATTCAAATTTTATTATATTTTGCATTCTTTAAGTTGCAACCATTCATGTTAACATGCAAATTTATGCAAATACCAAAACAGAAGAATGTGGTGTTTTTGAGCCCAGAATACTATCATTTTTTTTTTAAAGAGAAAATAAGACTTAAATAGAAAGGGTGGGGGCTTGTGGTTTCTTTTTGTTTTTTTCTCCTCTAGACTAAGTCCAAGAACATCAATTAGTCAGAGAAATGGTGAATTTGGTCTTGGAAAAGGCTGGTGGTCACTGCCACCTTTATCACAAAGCATATATTCTGTGTTCTGTCAACTTCAGCAACTCCATTGAACTTTCTTTCTCCACCCTAGAACAACATACAGTGGATGACCTTACAGAACTCACACATAGCTTTTATTGACCAGTGACTCATTTAATTTTTTAAAATAATCTTTTGTTATTTTCAATTACAAATATGTGTGTATATGCATGTGAGTNCAGGTGCCTGCAGAAGCCAGAGATGTCTGATCCTCCCAGAGCTGGAGGTACAGGTGGTTGTGAACTGCCTGATGTGGGTGTTGGGAATCAAATTCAGTTCTTCTGGAAGAATAGGAAGTGCTCTTAACCGCGGAGCCATCTCTCCACCCATGACTCATTTAATTTTTAATTCCATAGACGGGAATGCCAATGAGCTGGAATTCTGTACAGTGGGACTGTGGTTCTAATATAAATATTGCTTGAATATATATGCATGATAGGTCAAATAACTTTCGGGAACTATGAATAATTAAAAAACATCTGAATGCATTATGAATGATGCATATGTTTATAGTGTAGCGTTCAGCATCTCTATCTCAACTACCCTGTTGAGAATGCAAAGCTCAAATCATCTAATGGGCAGTGGGAGGAAATGAGTTTCCCAATGAACAGTGTGAGATAAACATGGCTTGTGTTTGATTGTCAGGATCCTTCTCATGTTCTTTCAATTCTGGGAATATTGTAAATGCTTCTTCCTATGCTATAAATCTAAGTGTTGATGGCAGATAGTGACGGTGGCTGTGTTGCTGCATTGATATCTTATGGAAAGGATGCTTCTCTTTCCGGGAGGAAGAGTTGTGGTCAGTACCCACTGCAGAACATGCTTTGGGGCGTCAAGGAGTGTGAGATGGCTATGAAAGACACCTGTTCTAGGGAGCAGACTGGAAGTAAGAATCAAAGTCTAGCTAGGCTTGGATGCACTGCTTTCACCCCAGTGGCTCACCGGGACACCCCTTCACTGTTACCCCAAAGCTCCATCGTCTCTCCACACCTACCTTCCTATTGAGTGATAAAGGCACTACTACCCTTTACTGAGGCTCATATTGACACGGGACACTCCCTAAGACCACACAGCTGTTGGGGGGGCAGTCAATGGTTCTTTTTAACCTCAGAGACCCACCACTTTTTTCCCTTTTCAAACTTCAAACATATCACGTACATCTAAAATTGAGAGTTTAATTCTCACACTTTAAAAATCACCCAGGTTTGATGTGAGCATAGTGACACATGCAGCACTTAGGAGGCAGACGCAAGGGAGTGAGGAGTTGGAGGTCACCTTCCTTCAGTACTTAATAAATTGAGGTCAGCTTGAGGTATATGAGACCTAGTCTCAAAATACCAAAAAACAATACACAACATAAAACTCACCCATAGAGTTCAGTTGTTCCCAGAACCTTCATGGATTTATGCAGCTGCTTGGCACAACGTATGTTCAAAGCAGTTTTATTGTTCCAATGAGAAATCCTGTACCCAGCTGGGGATGTAGCTCAGTGGTGAAAAGTTTTTCTAAAATGCACAAGCACCTGAGTTCACTCCCCAGTACTTCAAAGCAGCACAACACAAAACAAAACTTGAATAAAACTTTAAAAAATATTCCTATACCCAGTTGCCAAGCTGTGGAAAACAACTAATATTTCTTCAGTGTCTTGAGATGTGCTGTTCTGGAATTTAGTACAAATAGGCTCACTTAATATGTGGTGTTTAGCTTTTCACTTGGGAAAATGGACCAATGTCATAGCTTATATCAGTATCTCACCGATTTTTTGTTGCTAAGTAGTGTACTATGTTTGGAATTTGGTTTATTTTATTTATCCACCCATTGGTTGATGGATGTTTGAGTGATCTCCATTTTTCCAATTATAAATAGTAATGCTATGAATATTTGTGTCTGATTTTTATTTAACTATGTGTTTATATTTTCATATATATACATGTGTGTTTAACAGTATGATTACTGGGTCATATATAACCTCTGATAAGTGGTTATGCCATTTCCACATCAAATACTTATCGCGTGTGTTTTAACTTTATTCATCCTACTGATAGAATTGGTATCTCATTGATAATTTAATTTGCATTTCCTTAAAGAATAATGATGCCAAACATCTGCTCTTATGTTATTGGTCATTTCTATGTCTTTTATAGAAAAATATCTAGTTAAATCCTCCACTATTTAAGAATTATGTTAATTGGTTTTTCATTATAAAATAGTTTTTTTTAAATATCTGGGACATTAGTGCCATATCAGATAATATAATTTATAAACATTTGTTTTTATTTTATTGATGATACCATTTAAATCACAAGTTACCTATTTTGTCTTTGTCAATTGTAGTCTTGTGTTATGTGTAAGAAAGTTTTGCATAGTGCTCGTTTCTAAACATGGACTAAGAGTGAACAATACCGAGAAGATTACCACAGCCCTGTAAAAGGATAACACACAAATTTATGAAGCCTTCCATATTAAAAAAAGAAATTATTGCCTAGCTCATTGTCATGAGGAATTGTATAGCTCTAGCCCTTATACTTATGTTTATGAACACTTGGGCTAATTTTTGTAGATGATATAGAAAATCCAAATGAAGTTCTTGTATGTGGATACTCTGTTGTCTATTAAAGGAGTATTTTACCTATTAAATTATTTTGACATTCTCATAAAAATTAATCTACTATAAATGAATGCATTTATATCCAGACAGTTCTTTTCCATTGATCTACACCAAGTCAGAACCTGGCCTTAGCACTGTACTTTCATCACGCAGTACAGCCCCTTTATGGGGGTCTCTTCTGCCCCTTTTGTCTCATGGAGAAAATAGGCATTAGAGCTTCTGCCCTTCTGAGAGTCGGTAATTTTCTTTGTGCCATGATGATGTTGGTCATGAGCCCATCCTTAGGAGTTGAACTGTCCCTTAAGGAACTTCTGTAGCATTAATTTGGGTAGTCTTATAGATGCTCTTAATGACTTTTAAGTCGACATCAAAGAAATGATAATAATGATGATAAAAGTAACATTTACAGAGTGTTCAATATGTTCAAGGCTTTACAATAATATTTCATTTCAGTTTCAAACCCTATTGGTCCCCAATTCTGAGATGAGAAAACTAAGATTCAGTAAAGGCAGTCACTTGCTTGATCTAATCTACATGTGGTAAAACCACAGTGTTCTCTTAACTTGGAGCTCCTGGGTCTTCCCTTATCAGATCTTTATACACTCTAAAATGTCATGCTTGGTGCTCCCCTGAATGAAAGGCAGGGAAGACTGTAGTACTTCACAGAAACCTGGTAAGAGACAGTATGCTGCCTGGTAGTGGCTCTGTAAATCCTAGCAGAGTGATACTATTTACCCAAAGTCAGCAAGAGGGTCAGCAGACAGTACAGGGAACTCAGGAAGATAAGCACTGATATCCCCTGCATTAGGAATATGGTGGAGTCTGGAACTGTTAATAAGAGAATTGGTCACATTTGTTTCCTAAGTGGGTTGAATCTTTATCTAGAGTACCCTGTCCTAGACAGTCGGGCAATTTCCTAAAGTCCCCCATTGCCGGTATAATCTTTTCCTCTGTTCATGTAAGATGGCAGAGTTATAAATCGAAGCAAGATGCTGATTATGGATGGCAAGACTGAGAAGCAGAGCTGGGTTTTGCTTGTCGACCCTCAGAGTTCATTCAAGTCCTTCTAATTCTAGCCTATGCATCCTTTTCTTCCATAAACTTTGTATTATAATATAGCCCCAAAGCTAAGCTCATTCTTCATAGAGCAGTAGGAAGGACCATAACACAAGGAACTAATTACAAATGTGTTAAAGGAAGTGATGCTGAGTCAAATAGGGGACACTGAGGCAAGGAGAGATTAGCAACAGTGGGGAGGAGCTACCACTCAGCACTGGAAGGAGAAAGGACAGCGATGCCATCAGAACCTGGAGTCATGACCACCTGACAGGAACGGGAACCTTGCAGGGAGAGCAGCCCCTCTGGAGGCACAGTCTAAAGCAGCTAGAGCACTGGGGAGAGATACCTTGAATCTCTCAGGCATCCACCCTCCAATTTTCCACCGGTACCTCCCACTGGCTCAATACACCCAAAGGTCAGTCAATAAATCGTTCTGGGATGGCTGGTGTTTAGAAACCAGTTCCCTGCATCAGGGAATGGAGGCCAGGGGAGGGTCACAGAGAGAGTGGATCTGAGAGCGTCTCTCAGAGTCCTGGCATGAAAGTCCAGTCAATACAACGGTCTGTTTCTAAACTGTTAGCCTCAGACCATGCACACCTGGCTTGGGTGAAGAGGTGAAAACTCACTGGAGACCAGAGAGGTAAACATTTGGGGAAAACACAAGAACGCTCACCACTGACATTATGAATGGATACACAAGAGTCACTTACTCAGACCGTCATTGAGCTATTGAGAATATTTGTGTAAGTGATGCAGAGGGGGAGAAAGGAGGAGAGTGGGTGTAGGGAGGGAGGACTTTAAAACAAATTCCTATTTAACTAGTTCCTGGGAGTTACCTCATGGAACTTGTTGTCACCCAAATATTTACTCAGTGGAGATGCAGGACCCATCTCCCAGTCCTGCCTTGTGCTATCTGTGATGTTCTAGGCCATGAATGTTTTATGGGGAACACTGAAACTAAGGGGACCTGGGCCAGGAGGAGGCGTGTGGATAGACGGTGTTAATGGACTATTCTATGAACCACCCTGGGGACAGTTATTTCTAAAGAAAGCTCATCAAGACTTAAGGCATTGAAACATTTACGACAGATGCCTCTGGCAGGCCCAACAAAAAACATGTGGAATAAATTATGCAAAAGTGTACAGCCTTCGACAAGGCTGGGACAGCAGTACCCGGAAGCTGAGTGACTGTCAGAGCTTGGGGTGGGAGAGCAGTGTGGCGGGCCCTTTCTGAGCTTCTCTCTGTGGGCCAAGGTGGGCATGCATCCAGATTTCCATGCAGGATTTTGATAGATTGCTAGAATGTTCTACAACTCAAAAGTTCCCTTGAACCCACTTCTGAAAAAGCTTAATAACTATGTGAGGGTCAAAACTAGAGTAAGTTTTTTAGTCTTGTCTTGGGGACTAAGAAGATTTCTCATTGGCAGAGATATATTAGCACACAGACAGAGACTCAGTTCACCAAAGATTTCCATAGAGATGACGTTTGAGACTAGATCTTCCTTGAGCTCTTTTTGTTTGCACCCAAGCCTAATGGCTTTCCTCATCTTTCAGATCTCAGTATCTTGTGGATACTTTTCATTATTGAGGGAGTTCTGAGCTGCAGTTTTCATCTACATGGGCTTATACACTGAAGGATGATGGGTGCCTCACTTGAAGGATATTTGAGATAGGATTGGTATCTGTGTTTCTCAGACCTATCCTTGAGCTCAGTGGATAAGCTCTGAAGTCTTGTGACCCTAGGGCAATTATCCCTTTCTCTTGAGATTCTTCATAGTCGTTGAGGAGGACAAAGCAACAGTGTCACTACCAGGCTGACATGGAGCTTCTAAAATATAACTGTTACAAAAGGCTGCCTCCTGGCAATTTTATATACTACTGTTTCTTGTTCCTACTCATTTTTAACTAACTGATTTGGGCCCTGGCTCTTCTTTCTCCTACTTTCTCATTCTGTGACTCTCCTCTGTCATCTCTCATGGAGTGTGGCTTCCATTTCTCACCTCTGGGCCCATCTCCACAGAGAATTTCTAGCCAAAAGAAATGGATGCACAAAAAAGCAGAGAAATGGATGGAATGAAGGAAGCAAATGAGGATGGTCAGTTGTGTTTGATTATAGGATGTGTGTTTGTGTGTGTCTTCCTAGAAGTAATAAAGGATCTGAACTTGGAATTGAATTGTTCACCTCTTTCACTCATTGGTGGGTCCCAG
>LZPO01097579.1:5101-23112 GCA_001675575.1 Neotoma lepida
GGAGGGAGGGAGGGAGGAAGGGAAAGGATTGGAAGGGAAAGGAAAGGAAGAAAAGAAATGAAATGAAATAGAAGAGAGAGAGCCGTGTGGTCAAGACTATTCTGCACTTTCTCTTCCATCAGATTCATGGTAATCTGCTCTTACGTTGAGGTCCTTGATCCATTTAGAGTTGAGTTTTGTGCAGGATGATAAATATAGATCTGCTTTCATTCTTCTCCAAGCAGCTATCCAATTTGATCAGCACTATTTATTGAAGATGCTGTCTTTTCTTCAGTGTGTAATTTTTGTTTCTTTGTCAAAAATCAAGCATCTGGAGTTATGTCTGGGTCTCCAGTTCAATTTCATTGATCAGAATGTCTGTTTTATGACAATATTGTGCTGTTTTCATTACTATAGTTATATACTTTTATTACTTTACAACTTGAAATCAAGAGTGGAAATACCTCCAGTAGTTCTTATATTAGTCCAGATTGTCTCAGCTTTCCTGGGCTTTTCCATGTTTCCACATGAAGGTGAAGATTGTTTTTTCAATTCCTGTGAAGAACTGTGTTGGAATGTGATATCAAGGTAAATTGTATGAAAAAAACTTTAAATTAAAAAAATCTTGCTTTGAGGTAGTTAAAGGTGGATGCACATATTACTGATATATCAATTTTGGATAAGAATAATGAGACTATATGGTCAATCTACATGGCTTATATAATAGTTATCAAAATAATTAAACACTTGTATAGTATTTTCATAAACATATATGAGAATTAGAGCAGTTATGGATGACATTTATTGCTATTCCCAATACATTTGGGGCCCTGTATGATTTATTTGATGGAGATCTAGCTTTGAACACTTTGTTATTTAAAAGCAGTGTAATCTTTGACATCTTTCTTAGTATTACTGAATCTCAGTCTTATATGTCATGCTGCCTTTATCAAACAAAGATAATACAACATCCAGTGGAGGTGGGGACAAAGATAGAAAAATAGCCAATTCCCTGACCTCAACTGACCTGCTGACAACAAGAAGCATTTAGTAATTTTTTAATGGATAGTTTAACTGATTTTAGTTAAACTTTTTAAAATTAATAATTTACTCTTTGCCAGTATCATACATGTATATAATATATTCTGGTCACATTCACCACCCCACACTTTTGTTCCCTTCCCATCAACCTAAGTCCTTCTTCCATGGTCATATCTTTTTGTTTTATTTCTGCAGTGTGATCCACTGAGTTCCATGTGGGGTACCTGCATGGCTGTGGATGTGGAGCTATGCACTGGAGCACAGATAACTCACTAGAGTTATATCACTGATTAAGTCTTTCAAAACCGTGCTTACCAGACCAGACATGCTGGCAAATGCTTATCATAGCAGACCTTGGAGAGTACGAGAAAAAAGATGAGGAGTTTCATGATCATTCTTGGCTAAACAGAAAGTTTGAAGCCAACCTGGGCTACCCTGTCTCAAAAAAATAAATAAACAAACCACACACACACACAAAAATAAAAAACAAAAACAAAAACCAATAAACCAAAAAACAACCAATCAAACAAACAAATGGAAGGAAAGGAGGACAATTTGAAGAAGTACCCCACATCCCTGTAACTGCTGAGCAGTGTAACACCTTAAGAATGCTGACAACAGAGCAGTGAGTGCAAGATATTTATTATCATATTCTAACTAATTATAAATGTGCATATATATTCATACACAAAAAACCCAAGGTCTACTCTGACTTGATGAAGCCAATTACAAAATTGTAAACTCACAAATAGTTCTCATAAAAGAGTTCTTAGCCGGGCAGTGGTAGCACACATTTTTAATCCCAGCATTCAGAAGGCAGAGGCAGGCAGGTCCCTGTGTGTTCGAGACCAGTCTGGTCTACAAATTGAGTTCCAGGACAGCCAAGGCTACACAGTGAAATCTTGTTTCGAAAAAACAAAAAAACGAATAAAAAAGAATTCTTTACTCAGTAACACTTAACTCACATACAATTCACTTCACTGACAATTTTTAAAGCCTACATATCATATAAAGCAAAATTTACTGTTATCAGTGCAAGNACAAAAATGAAACCAGACTTTCGTATTAAGAGGGCATAAAATTCAGCTCCTTTTTTGAAGCTGTTCAAAATTAAAATGAAAGAGACACTAAGAATATGGAAAAGCTGCCACTATGACAGATGTTGATAGGCATTTGTCATTAGATACAAAGGTATTTGATTAGTTAGCATACACCACAGAGGCACATTCAAATGACAGAGTTTAGGTGCCAATAAAGGCTTTCAACACAAACCACTTCCCTGTCCATATTTGCACCTGCCTTAGCAAGACAGTAGTGAGAGAAATTGGGAAACAGGAAACTACAAATACCCAAAGCTACTATTATTTTTGTCATTTTTCTGTAACTTCACTATCTGACCATGTCTATAAACAGCTGTCTTTGTTATTTTAAACAATTAACCAGGGATATCAGGAATAACTGCATTTAAAATACTCCATCTTTTATGAGCTTGGAAATCACTTGTCTGTTTGAACCTTGTGTTTCTTTAAATTAAAAAAAATGTAAAAATTGGGGATAATGAAAATATCAGTCTGCCTGCATCAAGGGGTTTTGGAAATAATCAAGTGATATCCTAAATGATAGGGGTCTTTGAAACCCAGAAAGCCCTGCACCTCTTCATGGTTTCCAAAGAGTTGTCTACACCAAAATACATCAAGCCATCCTGAAACTTGAACTCCATGACGAGTCTTGTGCTCAGATCAATCAATTCTATGTCCACCAAAGCCTCTGCAAAACTTCTGGTATGATATATTTCATCTACAAAACATCACCATTGTCAGTCTAGTAAGAGTAAGGATTCAGGGATCATTGAAGATCTGCCCCCACTAGAGCTTGAGACTGAAGGAGCTACACCTGGTGGTTATCTGGGACACATTTCCTTGAAGTGGGAATGAACCATATGTGAAATATGTTACATACAAGTCAGCCTGGTAAGTGTATTCATTCATTCATTCATTCATTCATTCATTCATTCATTCATTCATTTATGGTGCTAGAGATCAAACCCAGGGCTTTATGGAGGGAAGGCAAGACCTCCAGCAGCTGAGCTACAAACCCAGCCTCTACAACATAGTTTTAAAAACTAGATTCCAATTGTTCACCTATGTGGACATATGAGAAATCCTCTCTATGCTTCTTATTCTTCATAAAATAGAGGTAGTAATAATGCATGTCTAATGAGATGTTTAAAGGACAGAATGGTATAAAGTAGCATCAAACAATACCTACAAGAGAACAAGTTATAACCACTTCTATTTTATCATCTTTAATCTTTTATTTATCTTTTTATCTTAATCTTTTATTGTCTTAAACTCCTTTACCTCTGTTGCCTGTCTGTAATGTAACTGGAAGAAAGTTCTGGTTTCTTGGAAGGACAGAACCCTCTCTTCTGTGCCCCAGGTGCACTTTATGATTACATGCATAGACACTTCTTGTTTTGAAGGAAATAATTTTAATAGGAGCACCAAAAGTGCAAGAGATTGGACACTCTATGAAACCTCTACCTAAATGAGAGAAAAATCAAGCTTTGCTGGAAATGAAAATGGTTCAGAGAACATAAAATCCCAGAAGAATAGTAAAATACATTTAAAAAGACAATATGGGCTTCACACGGTGCCCATAAAAAAGCCACACACACAGTTCCTGCCAAGCTCATTTGCTTCCTAAATTTGGCTGGTAAGCAAAGAAGACATCTGGAAAAACAGTTAAAACAAAACAGTGTCTAATTAGTTTAAAAATATTTTGATTTAAAAGTACAGTAATTAAATAATGCAATTTCAATGGGATAAAAGGAAGCAGCTATTCTGGGAGGACACAATATTGGGTTCCAAACATTCCCAATAGAGACATTTGGAGCTTTGAAGAGGAAACATGGTTATTTATCCTTCAATTTCTAATTATGAAACTATTCAAACTAGCATAAGTTCCCAAAGTAATAAAAATAATTATTTCCCATGGCTAAGTTTAAACAGACATCGATATTCGGTGTTACAACCATTACCAAAACCAAAATTGTATTAAAGTATTTTTTAGCTGGTCCTCATTTTAGTACTACCAATGATTGTGTAACTATTTTTCTGTGGCTAAAGATTCAATACAACAGAACTAAAATATGGGGGAAATGTTGGATTNTGAGTTCTAAATGAGTCTGTCCTCGAATCTTCTAAGAGGTTCATTAAGTATTTGGGCAACTTAGTCAACTTGGTTGTTTTGTGTTTGGGTTTTTGTTTGTTTGGTTTTTCATTGCTTAAAACAAAGCCAACCCTCTACGTTGGCACACATCATATGCTATATATACCATTTTGCCTTATCCAATTAAAGAGAAAAGGTTAGAATATTTAAAGTGCAAGTCAAAGGGCAAAACAAGAAATTAGTCCCCAAAACCCAACTCAGAAAAGTTGGCAATGAGGATAGTTTATGCTGTAAATGCAGAAAAAGCAGAGTAAAAGATCATTCCACTTGATGTTTCCATTACTTCAGTTGGAATTAATTACAGAGAAGAAAAGAAGGAACAGTACTTGAAAAATGAGATATTTGATGAAAAGGCAAAACATTCTAGAATTTCTGAGATTTTTTTGTGTGGGGACAATAGAATAAGAACAGTTAAAATTGTATGAATTACACTTATTTTTAGTTTATTTGAAAGAAGAAAACAGATGCTGTGCCTTGTCCAAAAGATGGCAGCATTCTGTACTTCGGGCTGCACAAAGGCTGTTGAGCTATGTGCTTCTGTGTGCGCTGTGGGCTTCTGACAGCATTCCATGAAACTTGGTGATTCTTCAGCACTGAGCTAGATGATCATCACAACTTTCCATTAGTAGGTCAGAGTCTAAATTTTCTTCTTTCAGAGTTATATGGTATATGAAACATTAAGTGTCTTAACTACTTAAATGTATTTGGAAATTCAAGATCAAAGATAAAGAATATGGACTTTATAATAAAAACTAGCTTTTAATCCCAAGTATTACATATTAGCTCTATAACGTTAAATATGTTGCTCAATCTCTCTAAACCTTAGTTGTTTTGTTTATAAATTAGTGTTTAAAGCCACCTCTGGTTATTGTAAATATTGAATGAAAAAGACNTGAGTCAGATATTATCGTGACACTTTGGTAAAAGGGAAATAATTAAGAGGTGGATTATGGAAAACAGAAGTAAACTATAGATACCTCAAAGAGGAATGAATGGACTTAAGAACATCCAAGACTGAAACTAAAGAGAAGTTGTATGGCTTTTTAGAGGAACTACCATCTCTCCAATACATGTTAGTAGTACTAGAAGTATTTGAATTGTAATATGATGTGTCTGACTTTTGAAATATGATCATGAATTAGAAACTTTAGAAAGATCGCTTAAGGAAAGCTGTGAAGGTGCCTGTGCTGAGATCTGAGACTTCCACAAGCTTCAAGTGATTAACTGTGGAACTGTAGGACACTAACGGGGAGGTTGGCACCTGGATAGGACAGTGGCACTGCTTATCCCAGAGGGACTGGCATTTCATTTTCCTATCTGCCTAGATAAATGATTCCTTTTTTCCTTCTACAACCTGTAGTGTCAATCATGGCTTTCATACTCCTGAACTTTTCACATCAATGTTTCCCCATGCTACACTAGCCTTCATGTGCACTTCCAGAGGTGGAAGTGGAGCAATTCATTTGGAAATAAATATGCAAATAATTGTATTTAACAAATACAGCACTTACAATGAAAATTCCCCTTTAATACAAGTGGGAGCTGAATAAGTGAGCACCTAAGTGCTGTGTGTTGGATGTTTTCAATATGTCTCTCAAGATGTGGATATGATCAGCAAAGGCATTCCCTGTTGACGTATTGCCCTGCTCTTCAGGGTCACCTTCAAAGACAGCTGCTTACCCTCTTTACAGGAGTCTGTTCAAAATGATGCTAGTCTCAGAACTCCATGGAGCCCAATACCCAGGTGCAACTGCCTGATCAGACCAGGCACACCTACTTCAGAAAAAACTATCAGGACAATTACCCAATTTCCTTCAATCTTTTGATTTTTGGCTTTGGTTTTTTGTGGTTTTTTTGTTTTATTTTTGAGACAGGATCTCTCTTTTAGCCCTGGCTGTCCTGGAGCTTCTTATGTACACCAGGTTGGCCTTGAGTGGACAGAGATGGACCTGCCTCTGCTTCCAAGTGCAGGGATTAAAGGACATGCGCCCTACCTGACTTGGTTCTTGATGGTTACATTTCCAGTGCTGGCCCCTCATCTAGAGGACATTCCTGTGTCATAGAACTGACAGGGTACTGGGAGGTTTATACCTCAAAGGGGAAGAAAAACAATTGACAAGTTTTCTAAAACAAATGGCCTAAGGAGGTCAAGGGCCACAGTCAGGAAGAAACAGGTTTAGTCAAACTGAATGAAACATTAGGACAACCAAGGCATCCTCCTGCCTGATAGTTGACCTCCTGTCACTTTATAATGTTGTTTAGGACTGTACTTGTATACTGTGTCTCTAAAGGTGTGAGAAATTTACAAGCTTAAGAAGCAGTCTTGAGCTGGGCCAGTGCTAGTGCACAGCTTTAATCCCAGCGCTTGGGAGGCAGAGGCTGACAGATCTCTGAGTTTGAGGCCAGCCTGGTCTGCAGAGTGAGTTCCAGGACAGCCAAAGCTACACAGGGAAACCCTGTCTTAAAAAAAAAAAAGAAGAGGTCTTGATAAACATGTCACACGGTCTGTGCTGGGCACTGTAACCAACTTGTTGAATATCTATCTTTTTGGATATCGATAATGTCTTATTTTACTTACTAGAATATCCCTCATATAGACTAGATACAGAGCACTTGGTACATAATCTGTTCTCACTAATTATGGAATGATACAAAATTAAGGAAAAAATCCTTTTTTCCCCAGAATTTCTTGGCATTAGAGGGTTAAAAGTTTCATTTGAAACCCCTCAGAGTAGGGCCTTTCTTTAATTGCAACACTTGGGAGCTTGGGCTGGAGGAAGAGAAGTTTGAGGTCATCCTCAGATTTACAGGGAGTCCAAGGCTAGCCTGGGCTGTGTGAGGCCCTTTCTCAAAAAAAGAAAAAAGTTTTGACTATCGAGTGAATGTGAACCCGTCTAGTTCGTATCATCCCTAACATTGTACCAAGAGTCTATACACAGATGTAGGAAATATTTTCAGATATATATGAGTTGGCTCAAAGAATTGTGACCATTTTTTGAACTTTTTTCAGATATAAAGATGATTAAGGGAAATGAATGACATATGCTTCTACGTGTAGATGCACTTACACACGTGAGGCCAGAAGTTGACACTGGGTGCCTTCCTCAATTGTGCTTGTTGAAGCAAGGTATTTTACTGAACCCAGTACTCGCTGATTGATTAGACTGGCTTTATCCACCTGTCACCCCCCCCACACACACACACACTAGAATTGTAGATGTGTGTGATCACATCTGGCTTTTTACCTGGTCAGGTGCTGAAGACCCACATTCAGGTCTTACACTTACACAAAGGCATTTTACCCACCAATACAGGTTTCCCCAGCCCTGTCATAGGTCTCTTTAAAGAATTATTTGGGAAAAAAATGTACTAACGCCATTTTCCCTCTCAAAACCATTTCTTCCAAAACAAGTGAAAGTGTTAACCATCACTTNTGTTTCAGAAATTGCATTTCTATAATCATTTTAAATAATCACTCCAGTCTACCTGGATAAGAAAAACACTTGTTATAAGAAAATTTTAGTATTTCAGAACCTCAAACTCAAGTACTTTAAATAAGAAAAATTTCCCTAAATTTAATCATACAGCTGCCTTTTAAACAAAGTAAAATGATTATGAATTGAATGAGTGAGGGTCAAGTGAAAAGGACATCGTTAACAAAGAAACAGGAGTAGTGGCTCATGTCTGTCTTTCTAGCATCCAGGAGTCTGAAGCATGGNTTTGAGATTAACTTGGGCTACATAGTGAGTTCCAGGTCAGCCTGGGCTACATAGTGATACTCTGTTAGGGAGGTGGGAAGGAGAAGACTAGTGGGAGATCAAACAAACAAACAAACAAACAAAAACAATGAATCAGAAATCTTTGAGCTTTTTCTAGCCTCCAAAAATCACTCAGGTTTTCTCATGCATGATATGGAACAGTGGCCATGAATCTACTAATGCATGGTGGCATGTATTTTTAATTCCAGCACTTGAAAGGCTGAGGTCAGAGTATTGCCACTTCCAANTCAACCTGGGTTACAGAGGAAGTCCCTGTCTTGAAAAGCAAACAGTATCTTTCATATTGGCTAAGAGCAATCTGTGAACATATAGTAAGGACAACACTATCCTTTCTATATTTAGTTGGACCTTTCTAAAGCTTCAGAGTTGAAAGCATTCTAATAGTGGCATCATATATTTTGTTTTTTCCTATGAAAATAGGAATCTCCTATGAGATAGAACTCATAGATACAAAGTGCTAAAATATCTGTATTTTTTTAAATCTAAGCAGTAGCCTCCTATATTTTTCTTGGTGATTCATAACATTCAGATATGTCCAAATATCTGATCACAATGACATACATTATCAACAAAGTTAAATAGTTTTATTTTTGACAAGTGCTCTAACTTCATGTGGCCCCAAAGCTGACTGTTCTGTGGTTTGAACAGTGGCTTCAATTTCTGACTTCAGATTTTTACAGTTTTCTTTATATATGTATGACAATAGTGATTATTCAATTTGTTGACAATAAAAATCTGAGTCAATGCCTGCATAAATAGAAATTTGCAATCTATGTACTATATCAATCCAAATGATTGTGAGTGCCAAGTGCCTTGGTCAGTGTTCTATTGCTGTGAAAAGGCACCACAACCATGGCAACTCCTATCAAAGAAAGCATTTAAACAGGGCTCACTTACAATTTCAGAGGTTTAGTCTATTACCGTCATGGTGAGACGCATGGCTGCATGCAAGCAGACATGCTAAAGAAGTGATTGGGAGTTCTACATCTAGATTCACAGGCAACAGGAAGAGACAGAGATATTGAGTCTAGTTTGGGTCTCTAAAACCTCAAAGACCACCCCCAGTGACACACTTCCTCCAACAGGACCTCACCTCCTAATCCCTCTCAAGTAGTGCCACTCCCTGGTGACCAAGCATTCAAACCTAGGAGCCTATGGGAGTCATCCTTATTCAAACCACTACCCCAAATCATAAAAAAGTAAACTCAAAGAACTTTAGACAGTAAGCTTAAGCACTGAGGATTCTAATTATCTCATGGAATACCTTAATGGGCTACTGCAGACTAGTTGAAGGTGGAGGATCAAGACACAGTCACTACCCATCTTTTTGGACCTGTGGTCTTCCAGGCATCTGCCCTAGCCTCAGGATCAGGATTCAACAGCCTCTGAAAAGAAAGGAATTTTTTTCCTCTCCAGCTCCTTTCTGAAATTCACAATGCCTGGTTTGATACTTTGCTGAACTGTGTGTTTTATAATCACCGGGGGGGGGAGACAAAGAATAAAGAAACACAACTGACATGATAGCACACTCTTGCAATTCTAGCACTTGAAGCAGGAAGCAGGAAGATTGCAGTTTATGGGCTAGCCTAGGTTACCAAATGATACCTTTCCTAAACAGAAAATTCAATGTGGACAATACCTGACAACAACACCCAGGATTGTCCTCTGGTCTATACATGCTGTGCACATAAATGTGTGCGCGCACACACACACACACACACACACACACGCACACACAAACACACACACACAAAGAAATTCTGTAATGAAGAAAATAATTTCATCAGAGCATTGGTGAGCAAATGCTTGATTAACCTCCACTGCCTCACCCAATGCTTAACCTATGTTACATGACAGTGACTCTCACAGGGCTCACCACACCCTATGGGGAAGTATTGTTTTTGTTGTCCCTATTTTCTAAGTGAAGAGAGTGAGGTATACAGGCCTTCCCCAAAGTTCCCGAAATGATGGCATGTCATGAGACTCCAAGTTGGTTCATTTTTCTCCAGAAGCTCTGCTTTGCTGAGTCCAATTGGTAGCTTTACATACCTTCCCACTTTTTTATGAAAACCTTACTAAGACTATGTCATAGACCTAAACAATCCAAGGAAGGCCGTTGCCTTTTCAGTTCTTTGTAGAGAGGGAAGCCCTCTACTAGGAATCTGAAAAGGAGGGGTAATGTGTGGCTCACAGGATTCAAAATGGTTACATGACTTGGCCAAAGTCCCACAGCTGCTCAGAGATACAGCTTAGATTAGCATTCCTCTATCCTGGCATCTCTTTAAATTAAGTGCAGAACCACACGTAATGCCCTGTACATTGNGTAAGGTGATGGAATTCAGGACAGCAAGGAACAGGCCCCTTGTAGCATCTCAGTTTGTCCCTACCTAGTAATTTTTCATTTCATGATCAAACAAAGCCATTAGCTGTGATTTTTTTTTTATCAAGAGAATTTCCCAGGCCCTCTGAGAAGGGAGATTGCTCTGGGGAATGCAGATAGCTTGAAAGGCTTTTCAAGGTGGCACAAATGGATTTTTTTAGATATAAGTGACTTTAATGAGAAGAAAATACACTTTCTCATATTCACATGGTTCTATAGTCACAACTTAGAATCTCCTTTATTTGTCACTAATAATGTTTACTTCTCAGACTATTTTAGGCCATAGTATAAAACTTTTGTCTCCTTAATTCTATGGTTTTTCCTTATCTCTTCTCTGTTTTGCTGCTATTTTTCCATAGTCCTTTTAACCTTGCTGTTCTAAAATTCAGTGAAAGACTGATGGTGCTTTGATAATATATGTCAGTTTGCAACAATAATCCTTTTCATTTGTTTCATAATTTTCTTTACAGTGCTCATTAAATTTAATTTCATGAAAGTCAACTATAGTTCTCATTCTCCAAAATGATTTGGATGAGAAACTTTCTGGTTAATAGAGTGATTGATTCTATGTTTATTCTAGTTGGTAGAATTTTACATACCTGTTAAATCAATATAATTGAGTATCAATTTTCAAATATTTCAAGCAAGTTAAATGTACTCGTCATTTAATGATTCTTAGAACTGGAAAATACAATAATAATAAATACACTAATACACTGCCTGATCCAGCTAATAAAGCTAATAAAGCTGGATCAGGCAGTGCATTAGATCGTAGAGAATAATACCATCATGCTTTTGATTCCTAAGGAATTTGTGGTGCAGTTGAGGGTGCTAGATAATGAATGTGCACTGTGGTGAAGGTCATATGATAAGAAGAATTCATAGAAGCCTATGACACAGCATTTGACCATTAGAGGAAACACACTGTAAGTTTAATTCAATCTTAGACAATTTGAAGGGAGGTTGGAGGTCATTAGAAATTACTTGTCTATGGATTTACAAAAGGTTTTGCTGAGTTTGGGGTGGAGCAGTGATGAATAAACTCTTGTGTCTGTCTACCCTGTGTGGTATCCCTGCTTCTACCTCACCTCTTGACTCATTGTCAAGTAGAGAACATTTTGCTTCTGTTTTGACTATTTATCACTGCATGCCAGTCTCCACTTATCCCTTCCCATTGTGATTCATTGAATATTTTCCTAAATCAACATCCATTTCACTTAATAGACACTTATCATTTCTAACCTATCTCACCTCTTTGTAAATCCTCTGGCTTGGCTCTTTGTTACATGTAGCACCCCTGGACAAATAGAAATATGTAGACTTTTTATCTACAGTGTCACACTTTCTCTAGACATTTTCTACTTTTAGATGTGTATGCTCAGAGTCCTACCTCATCACTGAGAATCTTGAAATAGAAACAGTTTCCATGTGTAGNAGCCCAATTTGCAGGATTAGTGTTTAAAGAAAAGGCTAAATTAGATACCCAGATATTTTCTTGGTAGCCAGAGTAATAATGCAGACAAAGATGCCAGGAGACCATGACTGAGGCTAGTCTTTGATACCTGCAGACTGAGGGACCCTGTTCCTGTCTTGTTTCCATCTCCATAGAGACAGACTTGTTTGCAAGCTTGTCAGTAATCTGTATTCCCTTTAGGAAAACTGCTCTCCTCTGCTCACAGGAGTTGGCCTTATGGACACTTATTATGATTTGAGAAGGGACTATCCCCCATAGACTCATGTGTGTCGAAGCTTAGTCCCCAGCTAAAGGGTTTTTCAAGAATGTTGTGGGACTTTTAGGAGGCAAGAAGAAGTGAGTCACTAGGGGATGGGCCCTCTGCTTCCTGCTTCACTGAGATGTGATAAAACTATCCTTGTCCTCACATCCACAGAAGCACCTGCAGTGTGCCCTCTCCACTGTGTCCACTGAAATCATGATCCAGAACAAATCCATATTCTCTTAAGTTGCTTCTTATTAAGTATTTGTCAACAGCGAGAAAAAGTTGCTAATATAATAAACACAGTTTTTGTCCCACCCATCTTTAGAGCTTCAGGCACTCTTTGGAGCACAATGAGGGCTCGGGCTCTAAAAATTTTCTTCACCTACTAACTCCAGGACCAAGCCCTATATCTCCAGTTTTCACTCTCTGTTCTCAGTCTCCTATGAGTCCCCTTCTACCAATTCAAATTTTAATAAGACCCTATCCTGACAATTAATTCTGTGGCTCTTGAAGTTTACTACCATTGAGCTTTACTTTAATGGATTAGAAGAATCAATTAACTAAGGCTCTATGAGTGAAGTTTTGCTGTAAGTGTTTGCCCCCTCAGAAACAGCCTTCTAGGCTGTTCCAGCATGCCTTTTCCTAAACATGTGATGTTACTATGTGATCTCACAGAGTCAACCCATTGCACACTAAGTTACTGCCCACTACACTGGATTCACTAAAAGAAGCAATTGCTACTGGAAAGACTGACAAAGATGACTAAAGAGTGTGCTTGGCAGGAAAAAAGGGCACACAGTTTCTACCAGAGCTTCCAGACAGAGCTGCTGACATCAACACCTTTCCCTCCAGGGAGCTGGCAGATCACCTCATCTTCTTGACATNTATGGAGATAATGACATACTAGGAAATTGTTATCTGTCTTGCAGGGGGCTGTAATGGTCCTTTAAGTTGTACCTGGAACTACAAAAGGATTTAGCAATGTGCACACTCCAACCTCAGTCCCTTTATCTTGTCACATAACTGTTAAAAGGAAGAATGCTGGAAAAAACGATCCCTCTGCAGACAGATTGCACAAAACCCTTACTTTATAACAACTCTGATCACAAAGTCACAGAGAAGTAAAAAAATAGGCTTTGCATGCTTCACCTTTTGGTCCTTTCAGTAACTCTGACAGAAAACATAATTTCACCACCAAAACACTCTCCCCACTTCATGTTTATTTTAGCATGACAGCAACTATGAAGGTCTTTCAGTATACGTAGTGAACTGTTATTAGAGATGGCTGCAACAATACCCTTCNTCTGACTTTTTTCTTTTCTGGGATATAATTCACACACCATGAAATTTACCCATCTAAAATATATCATCCAGTGTTTATAGTATATTCAAAAGTTGTAGAATCATATCATGATTGGTTTTTACTTGGAATATTTTCATCACAGTCTTCAAAGAAAATCCTCATGTCTATTAATGGCTCCTCTCTTCCCCTTCCCTATCTCAACACCACAGCCCTGGGCAACTACTGATTTTACTGTCTTAATAAATTTGCCTGTTCTGGACATTTCACATAAACAGAATCATGTAATATGAAACAAGTACTGACTGACTTCATTTACTTAGCATATTTTCAAGAGTCATCCATGTTAGAGCATGCAATAGTGGTTCAGTTGTTTTCACTGTCCAGTAAGATTCCACTGTGTAGATATACCACATTTTACTCAGTGTTGATGTCCCATAAGCTGTTTGCTTTAGGGAGTCCTTATGAACAATGCTGCTGTGAACATTCATTTACAGGTTTATCTTGGGTATTCACTTAGAGGTGCAAAGCTGGGAAACTTCACTTACAGTACCTCTTCTGTTTGTACTCTTGAGGAACCACCACAGCACCCAAACATTGCATATTTCTACCTGTGGAGAATGGGGCTTTAAATTTTCCATAGCCTTATCAACACTTGTTAATATCTGCACTTTTTATTATACCCTTCCTGGAGAGTGTGAAATGTTATTTCACTGTAGTTTTATTCGCATTTCCTTGATGGCTAATCATAGTAGTCATCTTTTCATACATTACTGAAAGTACAATACCTGTTCAAGTCCTTTGTCCAACTTTTTAATGTGAGTGGTTTTACTATTGAAGTTTAAGAGTTCTTTGTATATTCAAAAACCAAGTTAGACATAACATGCCCAACTAGNGAAGATAAAAGACTTTTCCAGTTAATTTCTGTGCTTTATAAATACAGAAAAATATGTGGCAAATTAGGAAACTTCTGCAAATTTCAGCAGCTATAATAATTTGTCAGTCAGCAACAAGTCACTATCTCCTGGAACCTCATTTTCTTCCTGAGCTCTAGAGTATCCTGGGGTTCATGGAGATATTCGGGTCCATCTCTGGCTGGGACACAGGGATGGGATAGAGGACAAAGTCAATGGCTGGGCCTCCTCATCACCATCCATCAGCCACAGAAGCTCTGCATCCATATGGTGTATATATAAGAAATGAAGAAGTCTTTATTTCAAAGAAAGAAAATGATGGGTGGGTGGATAAAGAGACAGAGGAAGAGTAATTTTCTTAGAGGAACCACCGAATGATATGCTTTTAACTAAAGGGTAAAGGTAACAGAGAAAGTGGTAGAGCAAAACTGTTGGTGGGTTATCTTTTCTTTCTTTGCCTATTGGAAGATCTGGGATAGAACTTTAGCTTGTTATGTATAAGATCTATTTATTTCCAAAGCATTTATTAAACAAAAAGAGGAGAAAAAAGCCTTACTCAGGTTTTAAAAAGAATCTTCTGGTTTTGTGGATATTAATTAGTGAGGTCACTTACTGTATAATCAGTGTTGTGTTTTTACTTCCTTAAAGATTATGAAGCCAATAGGTAACCTGTTAAGGGCCCTTCACATCCTAATGTATGAAAACATCACTGGAAAACATATATGGTCAAAGGAGCTCTTCATTAACACTGTCTTCACACTAAGTCTCTACCTGGATAGTTTTAAGAGCCATGCATTTACTGAAATGACAATAATAACACTGAATATTTCATCTTTCTTCACAGAACAAAACAGAAAAAGAAGGTACCCCTTCAGTCTGAATTAATTATGACATTCATTCAAAAATGATGACTGTAATTACATTTGGCTTTAAGGGCTTCCTATCACAGAAAACAGTCAGTTTGAGCAACAAACATTGCCTTTTTGTTCTATGACTAAAATGCTATGTGGCTTAGTTCCATAGTGTTGGAGACAAAGAGCCTCCCAAGGGCACAAAACCAGCAGCAACGAATAGCAGAAAGAGAAATTAACACTTGGCATTCTCTATCATCTGAGTGTCTTCCATACTCCCCTAAATTCTGTACCTCTGTATTTTAGCCATAAAAGAAGGAAAGACCATATTATATTTTTCAGCCTTAGTCTTTGAGACTCAACTAGTTACTTGCAATGACCATTTGTGAAGCCAAAACCAGCCCCTTCTTTCCTACTGGTTGTCCTCCATCTACAAATCACAAAAACTTCTCCATCACCAAAAGTTAAGCTTGGAAGCTTAAGGACACATTTTTGCCAGTTCTTAGACTCTTTCATTCAATGAATATGGCCTTGATAACTAAATGCAATCAAGGTTACCACGCAAAGAGGCCAGAATTTTAAATGTTCACATGGCATTCACATTATGAAAGTATTTTAGAGCTTCCAAATCAACACTCTAGTCAGCCAGTTGTAATCATCCCTCCCATGATCCTGCCACAGCCAATTCACCTGACAAAACTTAATAGACTCCATGGTTACCCTTGGCATATATTCAGAAAGAATAAAGAGCACAATATACTGTAGTCCTCCCTATCATATAAATAAGACAGCATTGTTGTGAAGGAAACATCTCTGAACCTGTGCAATTTTCCAATTTTAATAAAGATATATACAAGCTGGCGGGCCCAACATTTCAGACATGAGAGCCTGCTTTCTTACAATCTATCTTACCAGAAAGTATGATATATGTGACTCATTATCAACTTCAATGACATTTAGTGACAAGGACCTGAATATCATCTTCCTGCCTCTGGAGTCCACCTGTTTAGAGTTACAAGTGCAAGTGTCATAGCACTTCAGATTTGTTCTCTATCGCTTTAGTTTTCTAAAATGAGTTCTATAAATAAGCAGATTTTCTATTTGGCCTACCTGTTTTGTTGCTATTTTCCCAGTTAAGCATTTTAGGACACTTACCTTCTGTCCAGTATTTTCTTTTCATGGAAACCTGGGATTCCCACCCAGTCCAATACACAAAACTCTGTAGTTTAGGATATTACAAGGACACAAAGAATTTTAGACATCAAATGCCAAGAATACCTTGTTTAGTAACATCCAGAAACAAAGTTAACTAATTAATGATACAGAGCCCTTCATGGTCCTTTTGTACACAGTCATGGAGTATGAGTCAAAATGGTTGGAAAATCCTTGAGGAGAAGTTTCAGACACTGTAATATCAGACAGAATTGTAGTGACTTATTCANACTTATTCAAAGCAGTTTTGTAGACCTCTCCTTTTCTTCTGTTCGGAAGGCTATAATAGTTTTATGTTATGCTGTTATACATCTTGAGATGCATCACATCACCTGCTCTTCTGTGTTTTTCCATTGACACACGAGGGTCATCCATGTTGATTAAGTGCAGCATATTGTTCTAATATGTTGTGGATGGTTAACTGATGTGATCCATCCATTATCTTACTTGCTTACTTTCTTATGATGAGAGCACCTCTTAGAAATTTCCAAGTGAACAGCATGTTGCTATTAACTATAACCACTGTGTTATTTTTCTCAATGCTATAACCGAATACTTGACAAGAAGCCATTTCAGGAAAGAAAGGTTTGTTTGCCTTGTGGTTCAAAGGATACAGTTCATCAAGGTAAGAAAGATATGGAGCAGGACCCTCTGTCCTCAGCCTATTTTATTTACTATGATGTCTAAGTTTGGTCATGTTGTTGAAAATGAGAATTACCATTTGTAAAGCTAAGTAGCATTCCATTGTCTATATAGCAAAATTACCTCATCCACTCATCTAGTGGATACTTAGATTAAGTGCCATACCATGACTATTGAAATTGCCTCCTATTATTTTAAATAAATTGAACTTTCTTGTTTCTTATTTTGATTCTAAAGAGTTTGAAAGGCATGGGGGAGAATTTTGTCCCAGAAAAGATATGCAGTTTCTATTAGTTCAGTGCNCCTCCGTTTGGACAACCACCCAAAAAAATTATGCCAGAAGTCAAAATTAGAGCTTCCATAAGCTGTAATTCCCAGAATTCTGTCAAGTTCCCTTGAAAATTCCTTTTTTTTTCTTTATTTGTGCTCAAGGATCTCTGCATGAGAAACTAGGAAAAATTCAGCACCTAGGACAGGTCCTGCCCTGCACTTTTATTAGCATTCTAATCTAAACTTCAGCTGTGATCACACTGCCAAATTACCCTGTACTTCCTACAGAACAAACTTTTTAAAGGGCATTTTAGTTACATTTTGTGGAGATAGGAAGGGTGGATGGACGGAGGATGCTTTTCTTTCAAAACAAAGGAGGGGGTGGTTGTGAGAAATTACTGTAACTGTAAATGGCCAAAGCTAGCTGTGAATAGCCCATTAAATATAGTAAATTAAGTTCCCTTTCATCTGGAAAGTAATGAGGGACATGCTTCTAAGGTCAGGGAAGATGCTCCAAGTAACTCTTGAATACCTTGTGTAAAAGAGCTTGGAAAATAGGGAGCAAGGAATACAAGTCTGAGGTATGTGACAGTGACCACCATTCTCACACTCCACTGGAAATCAGGTTTATATGGTCCATTCATGCTCTTCATCTGTGCTGTGTGCTGGTAGCTCCCTCTCTCTCTCTCTCTCT
>LZPO01097579.1:23467-41479 GCA_001675575.1 Neotoma lepida
AAGATAAAGCACCAGGAAGCAAAACAGCACAGTTCCAACATACATAGTCCTCAGATGCTAGTAAATCAAGTTGTAGAGTTTGACAAATGAAAGAAAATCAAATGTTCAATGAGCTTGTATCTGATGATGTACCAAGGATATTTATCAAGTATCTCTTGGAGACTTGCCAGTGATGACATAAATAGCATTTGCTTTGAGCCTCTGTTGTTAGGATGCTAAGTATGGTTAATAAATCTTCCCTTTTAGTCCCAGGTGCAATTGTCAAGGAGCTCATTGTATGTGCAGAATTGTTAGATTATTTGCAATAAGTCGCATTGCTTTCTAAGCGCTGTGAGTAAGTAGTAATATTATATGAAAGAGAGACAGACAGATATAGCCGTATTACTGAGATTTCCTCAGAGATAAATTTTGGCTTTGCCAAATTAAATGTATAATTTTTGCAGAATTTTCCAATGTGATTTTAACTAAAGATCATCTCTGTTTTTAAGGACATAAAATGCAGAGTCCATTTCTACTCTCATTTATTAATGATGACATCTTTGGCCATTTAGATCATACATTTTAGAAGCTATTCATTATATAGTAGTTTTCTGATCTTGAGTGTGAAGCAGGCTTCTCAAATCCAAGGGATCAATGTCTGTCTTCAGCAGTAGTTATAGCAAACATTAACTTAAGATATTCTAAAAGTATCATGTAACTAAATGTCTGAAATGTTACTTTAAAATACCACCTCACTTTCTGACAAANACACCTTGTTTGAGATTTATTCCTTTTATTTCTTTTGTATAAATGTAATATAGCCATTTATGTAGACAAAAATAGCTTATTCATGTCACCAGCTGGTAGCTGGCAAAGCCCTCTTTTGTGGGATGTCAGTGTTCCTTTTTTCCTGTCAGAGTGGCCTCTCTCACTCAGTCTTTTGTATTCAAAGTTCGCTGATGTCCCTGAGATCAGTGTGGTTCAGCATGTGATGAATGCAGATCAGCAGCAATCTGTTCTTTGTATGTATGGGAAATATTTTATAATTCTTCTCCTTTTACTTTCTAGAATTGGGGGATCTCTATAGTTAAAAATCATTTCATTTGTTTCTGAGAGCAACAAGCCAGTGTTGTTCACCCTGTTGGTAGCAGCAACTCATCTTCTACAAGAGATCCTCATCACGTCTGTCCTTCCCACCCTGCCCATCTCTACTTGGAAACTCATGAGCAAGCCTTCTGTTACCTGTTATTGTCCATGTCCAGCCCTGCAGAGCCAGCAAAACAGCAGTGCTGGCTTCAGTGCTGATGGGATGGCTGNGTTTCAGCTCACTACTCATGAATCAGACCTGCCGACTGATGCATAAAAGGTGTTGAGAAAACTATTTAAAAATCTGTTTATGTTAACTTCCATGGCCATTGTATATCTCAGCTACACTGGCCTGTTAAAATGGCCCTTATGTGTCTACTTTCAGTAGGCTCCTCTGTTTAATGTAATGTTGATTCTCCACTGGACAAGCTAGGAGACTTTTCAAGTGAACCATGTATATTCTTAATGTTGCATATGCTTCAGGAGTATGGTGCTTCTTTTTCCATTATTCCTCTCCTGCAGCAGTTGTCAGTATATTATTTTTCAAAAAACCAATGGACTAAAGGTCCTATCTATTCTCTTTATTCAGTTAGATCCAATTCAGCAAAAAGCCTCCAATGAGCGAAGTATCTTCCCCTTGGGGAAGAAATGCAGAAGAAAAGACAAGGTCCCTGCTTTGGTGTACCTGGTCACTTACTGGCAGAGTCTTAATAGATGTCTAAAGGAGATTTCAAACATTTAAATTTGTGTTTTATATTGAACATTACATTAGAGTTCCCATATATATATATTTGTAGGGTTTTGGTAGATTGGTTCACATGACCACAGAGGCTGCAAAATTGCATAATGGGCATAGACAGGCTAGACAGCCAGGAAACTGGAAGCTGGTTACTGTGAAAAGCTTGAAGACCCAGGGGGAAAAAGGTGAGTGTCACAACCTCATTTTGAGACTAAATGTATAGCAGCCCTCAAGAGCATCGTTAGTACAAGGCTGCTTACAGTCTGAAAATGACAATAGAAAATTGTACCCATTGAGGAGGGAGAGCATGGGTAAGAGACCTCCATCCTCTGCTCTCTGAATCCCTCTATACACAAGCAGCTTAAAGAGAGAAAGGTTCAGCCGGGCGGTGGTGGTGCACGCCTTTAATCCCAGCACTCGGGAGGCAGAGGCAGGNGGATCTCTGTGAGTTCAAGGCCAGCCTGGGCTACCAAGTGAGTTCCAGGAAAGGCGCAAAGCTACACAGAGAAACCCTGTCTCAAAAAACAAAAAAACAAAAAAAAAGAGAGAGAGAAAGGTTCAGAGACAGAGCACTTAACCAGAATGCAAAAGGCCCTAAATTTAGTATCTAACTCTGAGAAGAAGAGGAGGAAGAAAAAAAGAAGAAATGAAGGAAAAAAGATTGGCTAAATGTGGCTTACCCTGTTTTATTTCTGTCTCCTGAAGATTTTTAGTACTTTAAAGACATGAATATTTGAGGAAAAGACTCTTCTTCATCTCCCAGGACTATGACTCAGGGCTTTTTGGAAAGAAAAAAGCTTTGACTCATTGACTGGCATATGGTGCTGTGCCATGCTGGTAGAGTTTTCTGGAAATTTGCCCTTGGCTGCCTGGAAAAGTTACTAACAAGAGATCGTCTCCTCCACTTCAAAGTTTCTGCAATATAATGTATGTAGCTTACCATCACACTCACTGGNAAAGAGAAGCTCTTAAAAGGACCAGTTAAATTTTTTCTGAACAAGCAAAGAAGTATGAATTTACAGTTGATAAGTGAGACACCTTGCCTGTCATTTCCCAAGTTTATCAATATCAATATCCTCTTTCAATATCATACTGAATGTGCTTTTTAAACTCAACTATGTCCTATCTACCCAATCCCACCTCTTCTTTCAATGGAAAACTAGCTATTGGTGCCATCTCTGTCNGCTTTCCTTCCTAAACTTTATGACCATCTGTTTGTTCACATTCTGTTCTGGCAATGGAGAGTCATATTCAGACATATTCAGTTGGTTTATATATTGCATGAATATGTTAATGGAGGTTCCTTCATTTCAATTTAACCTGTGCTAGAAGTGAGCTCTTAGTCCAGAAGACTTTACTGTCTGTGCATTCTTATGTTTATTAAACTCACTATTGAAGTTACCATCACTAAATTGATTTATTTAAAAGTGGAGTATCCACTTTTTGTCCTTGCCATTCTACCCTGTTTCTCTATCCCAACCTGGAGATCTGATCCACTTATGACACCCATAGCTCGTGTTAGATACAATTGCTACTTTGGTAGTGTCAACTATCCCTATTTATTTATCCACAAATTTGAGTAATTCTAATACTGAGTGCTTAAGTTACATTATTATCCTGAGTTTTGTGAGAATATCATCATATTCATTCCATTTAGAATGTATGGAAAATGCAAGAGCTGAACATTCATTCAAAGAAATATAACATCTGTTTATGTACTTACTAGTTAAGGTTGACATAAAAAAATACATACACAGACTGAGTGACTTGAGCGATAGCTAAGCGAGGGAGTACATGCTTGTAATCCCAGAATGACTAGATTATGCTGTGTTTTACCTATCTCAAGAAGTGCCACACTGTGTTCCTGCTAGATGCTAATATAGCAAAACAAATCATGTCCACCTATTATAGATTCTGGGATCAACATATCCAATATGAATTCCAGCTGGTTGGCAAGTAGTTGATGGACATTGTCAACCCCCTAGTGGGGTTTATCACCTATATATATGATGAAGAAGTCCATTGGTAATTCCCATTAAACTAAACCACCAATGCCCATGACAGTGTCAACAGTACAGATCAGTTGTTAGTCATACACAAGGTCAATTTCTGCTGATACAGAAATACACCAATGATTCTTTTATAAGGACAAGGGGGAAAGATTACTTAAATTTCCTTAAGTATATGCAGATAGCTCACTTGAATAATCATATAAAGCTATTGACATCAAATATTACTCTAAGCTGTGTATTGGGAAATAAATATGAATTTTCCACATTTCATACTCCTTAAGTGTAGGTTTTGTTTGTTGGTTTAGTTTTTTAAATCTTGCTTTTATTATTTCAGTTATTGAAGACAAATTTCTAATATCTCCATCATTGGCTGAAACACAAATTGTCTATATTAACACAGTAGCTGGAAAGTAATATTTCCTTTTTCCTTAAGGAAAGAAAGTTTTATTTTTATTTTATTCTATTTTATTATCATTTTATTGAAAATAGATTTCTTTTCTCATGCANTATATTGTGATTATAATTTCCCCTTCCTCTACTCCTCCCTAGTCCCTACCCACTTTCNCTCCCCTCTGTATCCACTCCCTTTCTGTGGAGTCTCTCATTAGAAGAGAACAGGCTTCTAAGAAATAACAACCAAACAAACAAAATAATATAAAATAAAATGAAGGAAAAATATCTTATTGAAGTTGGACACAGCAGCCTAACAGGATGAAAAGAGTCCCAAGAGCAGGCACAAAAGTCAGGGACCCATTTGTTCTTACACTCAGGAGTCCCATAAAACATTAAGCTAATAGCTATAATGTATAAGCAGAGGACCTGGTGCAGTCCCATGTAGGTCNTGTGCTTGCTGCTTCAGTCTCTGTGAGCTCATATGTGCCTTGCTTAGCTGATTCAGAGGGTCTTCTTCTTCTGGTGTGTTCTATCCCCTCTACTTTTGCAATCTCTCTGCCTCCTCTTCTACAAGATTCCTTGAGCTCTGAGGGGAGAGATTTGACGGGGACCTCAAATTTAGACTCTCTCTGCATGATATCTGGCTATAGGTCTCTGTACCTGTTTCCATCTGCTACCAGAGGAAGCTTCTCTAATTATGACTAGATAAGGCACTGAGCTACGGGTATAGCAGAATATCATTAGGAAACATTTTATTGATTTTTTTTTTTGGTTCAGTAATGTTTGGTTTTATCCTAGGTCTCTGGGCTATCTAGTCTCTGGTTCTTAGTTACCCAAGCTATGCAGGCTATGAGTTCCTTCTCATGGAGCAGGCCTTAGGTCAAATCAGATATTGGTTNGCTACTTCCACAAGTCATGTGCCACCATTGCCCTAACATATATTGTAGATAGGACAGATTTTAAGTCAAAGGTTCTGTGCTCGGGTTGGGACCTTGTTTCTCTTTTGGTAGCATATAAAGTACTTTTCTGCACCAAAAAGTCTAGAATATAGAACTGAGAGCTCCATATAGGACCCAGCTTGACTTCTCCATGTTCAATGACTTGTGTGAATGTTGTCCTGGCAATGGGCCCAGATTGAAGAGAAGAACCTTTTGTCTTAACATACAGCCTGGGTTGTTTGAGGATATCTGTGGGACCTCCTTCACCAACAACTCAATTGAATTTTAACTGAGTTCCACTACCGGAAGCCTTGCCTGGAAACAGGAGGTGGCCAGCTTGGACTCCATATCCCCCATTACTAGGAGTCCTCATTAGGATCACCTTCATAGATTCCAGGGAGTTTCCATTCCACTAGGTTTCCACACCACCCAATTCCACANCATCACCACTTCCAATTCCAGTCATCTCTCCCAAAACTTTCTCCCTCCACCCCATCTCCTCCCATCCCTGACTCCCCAACTCCTATCACCAACCACTCCCAGTCCATCTGTAAAATCTACTCTGTTTCCCCATCCCAAGGAAATCCCTTCTGATGACCCCTCTTTACCTAACCTTTCTGGGTCTACAGATTATGGCTTGACTGTCATTCACTTCACGGCAAATATCCCCTTATAACTGAATACGTCCTATATTTAGCTTTCTGGGTTTGAGCTACTTCACTCAGAAGTTGTTGTTGTTGTTGTTGTTGTTGTTGTTGTTGTTGTTGTTGTTGTTGTTTCTAGTTCCAACTAGTTGCCTGCAAATTTCAGGATGTCATTTTTTTTAACAGCTGAGAAATACTCCATTGTATAAATGTAGTACATTTTCTTTACCCATTTTTCTGATGAGGTACAACTAGGTTATTTCCAGTTTCTGGCTATTATGAATAAAGCTATAATGAACACGGTTGAGCAAGTGTCCTTGTGGTAGGATAGAGCATCCTTTGGGTATATGCCCAAGAGTTAGCTGGGTCTTGAGATAGATTGATTCCCAACTTTCTGAGGAACAGATACATTGATTTCTATAGTGGGTGTATAAGTTTGCACTCCCACTAGCAATGAAGAGAGTTTCTCTTGCTCCACATCCTCAACACTTGTCACTTGTGCTGTTGATCTTAGCTATTTTGACAGGTATAAGTTGGAATCTCAAAGTAGTANTAATTTGCATTTTCCTGATGGCTAAGGTTGTTGAATATTTTCTNTAAGTGTTTCTTAGCCATTTTAGATTCCTCTATTGAGAATTCTCTGTTTAGATTTACACCCCATTTTTAATTGAATTATTTGGTTTTTTGATATCTAATTTCTTGAGTTCTTCATATATTTTGAATATTAGTCCTCTATTGGGTGTGGAGTTAGTGCAAATCTTAACCTATTATGTAGGCTGCTGCTTTGTCACATTAACAGTGTCCTTTGCCTTACAGAAGCTTTTCAGTTTCATGAAGTCCCATTTATTGATTGTTGATCTTAGTGCCTGTGCATAGGTGTTCTGTTCAGGAAGTTGTCTCCTGTGTGAATCTTTAAAGGCTATTTCCCACTTTGTCTTCCATCTAGTTAAGTGTATCTGATATTTTGTTGAGGCCCTGAATGCACTTTTATTTGAGTTTTGTGCAGGGTGATAGATATGGATCTACTTGCATTCTTCTACACACAGACATCCAGTTTGACTAGCACCATGTGTTGAAGATACTATCTTATTTCCAATGTGTATTTCTGACTTATTTATAAAAAAAGATCAGATGTCCATAGGTGTTTGGATTAATGTCTAGGTCTTCAATTCAATACTATTGATCAATGTGTTTGTTTTTATGCCAACACCATGTGTTTTTTTATTACTATAGCTCTGTAGTACAACTTGAGATCAGGGATGGCGATACCTCCAGCAGTTCTTTTATTGTTCAGGACTGTTTTAGCTATTCTAGGCTTTTTTGTTTGCTTGCTTTTCCATATGAAGTTGAGAATTGTCCTTTCAAGGTCTGTAAAGAATTGTGTTGGGATTTTGATGGGAGTTACATTGAATGTGTNGATTGCTCTTGGTAGAATGGCCATTTTACTATGTTAATCCTGCCGATCTATGAGTATGAGATCTTTCCATCTTCTCATATCTTCTTCAATTTCTTTCCTCAATATCTTAAAGTTTATATCATACAAGTCTTTCATTTGCTTAGTTAGATTACCCAAGATATTTTATATTATTTGAGGGTATTATATAAGGTATTGTTTCCCTGATTTCTTTCTCAGTCAATTTGTCATTTGCATATAGGATGGCTATTTTTTTTTTTTTAGTGAATCTTGTATCCAGCTACTTTGCTGAAAGTATTTTTCAACTGTAAGAGTTTCCTGATGAAATTTTTAGGCTTACTTACATATACTATCATGTCATCTAGAAATGATACTTTGACTCTTTTCCAACTTATTTCCACTCAATGTTCTTCAGTTGTTTTATTAGTTTTAAAACTTCAACTACTATATTGAATAGATATGGAAATAGTGGACAACCTTGACTTGTTCCTAATTTTAGTGGAATTACTTTGAGTTTCTCTCCATTTAATTTAATGTTGACTGTAGGCTTGCTGTAAATTGTCTTTACTGTGTTTAGGTATGTCCCTTGTATCCCTAATCTCTCTAGTACTTTTATCATAGAGGGGTGTTGAATTTTGTCAAAGGCCTTTTCAGCATCTAATGAGATGATCATATGGTTTTTTTTCTTTCAGTTTATTTATATGATGGATTACATTTATTGATTTATATATGTTGAACCATCTCTGCATCTTTGGGATGAAGACTACTTGATCATGGTAGATGACCTTTTTGATGTGTTATTAAATTCAGCTTGCAAATATTTTATTGACTATTCTTGCATCTATGTTCATAAGGAAAATTAGTCTATAATTTTCTTTGTTGAGTCTTTGTGTGGTTTGGATATCAGAGTAACTGTGGCCTCACAAAATGAATTAGGACATGTTCCTTCTATCTCATTTTTTTCTGACTCGAGTTTTTATTGGTAATAGAACAATTTAGCAAAGCACAACATTTTGGTGCCTGATGTGCTAGCTTTGGCAACACATGTACTAAAACTGGAATGGTACAGAGAAGATTAGAATGGCTAATTAGATTAGATTAGATTAGATTAGATTAGATTTAATCTAATAAACTTAATAATAATAATAAGATTAATAAGACTGCTAATAAGATTAGATTAGAAGGATGACATGCAAATTCGTAAAGCATTCCATATTTTTAGTTCAAGTCCAATGGGCAGTGGTGGCTCACAACTTTTTGTCCTTTTTTAATTTTTGTACCTCCATCTCCTCCTCCAACAGGGTAAGTTTTCCCATGGGGGGACAGCTACACCTGGTACATTCAGTTGAGGCAGAACCAAGCCCCTCCCCACTTTATTAGGGGTGAGCAAGGTGTCTGACCATAGGTAATAGGATCCAGAAAGCCAGCTCACGCACCAGGGATAGATCTTGATCACATTGCCAGGGGCCCCTCAAACAGACCCAGCTACACAACTGTCTCCCGTATGCAGAGGGTCTAGTCCAGTCCCATGCAGATTCCACAGCTGTCAGTCTAAAGTTCATGAGTTCCTTTGAGCTTGGTTAAATTGTCTCTGTAGATTTCCCAGTCATGATCTTGACCCCCACCCCTTGCTCATGTAATTCATCTTCCCTCTCTTCAACTGGCCTCCCAGAGCTCGGCCTGGTGCACGGTTGTGGATCTCTGCTTCTGTTTCCATCAGTTACTGGATGAAGCCTTTCTTGGTCCAATCAAAGTTGGCTGAGTCTTTGTCTCAGGGAGCAACTGTGGTCTTGGAGGATCTTGGCTCACAACTTCGATCCCCATCTCAGGCGGTAGAGGCAGGTGGATCTCTGTGAATTTGAGGCTAGCCTGATCTACAGAGTGCGTTCCAGGAAAGCCAGGGCTGTTGCACAAAGAAACCCTGCTAGTGACCCAACCATCACCTCTTCTCTCCACACATCCTCTGTACCTTCAATTTCTATTTTGTGAAATAATTTGAGGAGTACTGACTTTAACTCTTCTTTAAAAGTCTGGTAGAATTCTGCATGAAAACCATCTGGAAAACCATCTGGCCCTAGGCTTTTTTTGGTTGGGAGACTTTTGATGACTGCTTAGGTTCCACTAGGGGTTATAGGTCATTTAAATTGTTTATCTTATATTGATTTAACTTTCATAAGTAGTACTATTGTGAAAATTAACCATTTCTTTTAGATTTTCCAATGTAGTGGAGTACAGGTTTTTAAAGTATGTGCTTGTGATTCTCTGAATTTCCTCAGTATCTATTTTTATGTCCCTCTTTTTCATTTCTGATTTTGTTAATTTAGATATTCTCTCTGTGTCTTAGTTGGTTTCAATAAGGGTTTGTCTGTCTTGTTGGTTTTCTCAAAGAACCATTTCATTGATTCTTTGTTTCTATTTTTTTGATTCCAGCCTTCCATTTGATTATTTCTTGCTGTCTACTGCTCTTGGATGTAATTACTTGTTTTTGTTCTAGAGCTCTCAGGTGTGCTATTAAGTTGCTTGTATGAGATCACTCCAAATCCTTTATGAAGGCACTTAGTGTTATGAACTTTCCCTTAGCACTGATTTCATGGTGTCCCGTAAGTTTGGGAATGTATTTCCACTTTCACTGAATTCTAAAAAGTCTTTAATTTCTTTGTTTATTTCTGTCTTGACCCATTCAGTAGGGAGTTGTTCAGTTTCCATGAGTTTATAATCTTTCTGTTGTTTCTGTTGTTGTTGAAATCCAGCTTTAATCCATGGTGGTCTGATAGGATGCAGGAGTTGTTTCAATATTCTTGTATCTTTTAAGATAAGTGTGAGGTCAATTTTGAAGAAAGTTCCACGAGGTGCTGAGAAAAAGATATATTCTTTTGTGTTTGGTAAAATGTTCCAAAAATATCTGTTAGGTCCATTTGGTTTATAACATCTGTTAGCTCCAATATTTCTTTGTTTAGTTTTTTGTATGGATGATCTGTCTATTGGTGAGTGTATGGTATTGAAGTCTCCCACTATCAGTGTGTGAGGGTCAATATGTGATTTAAGTTTTAATAGTGTTTCTTTTACAAATGTGGATGAGCTTTTGTTCAGGACATAGATATTAAGAATTGAAATATAATCTTGATGGATTTTTCCTTTGATGAGTATGGAATATCCTTCCCTATCTCTTTGATTAGTTTTGGTTTGAAGTCTATTTTTTTTAAGATATTTATCTTGGAGTTTTTATTGCTGTGAAAAGACACCATGACCATGGCAACTCTTATAAGNAAAATATTTAATTGAGAGGGCTCACTTACAGTTTCAGAAGTTCAGTCCATTATCATCATGGCAGGGAGCATGGCATCATGCAGGCAGACATGGTGCTAGAGGAATAGCTGAAAGTCCTACATCTTGTAGGCAAAAGGAAGTCAACTGACACACTAGGCAGTATTCTGAGCACAGGAAACCTCAAAACCTGCCCCACAATGACACACTTCCTTCAACAAGGCCGTACCTACTCCAACAAAGCCATACCCCCTAATAATGCCACTCCCTGTGAGATTATGAGGGCCAATTACATTCAAACTACCACAATATTTAAATGGCTACACCAGCTTAATTCTTAGATTCATTTGCTTGGAATATCTTTTTCCAACCCTTCACCCTGAGGTAATGTCTATCCTTGATTTTGAGGTGTGTTTCTTGGATACAGCAGAAGGCTGGATCCCATTTTTGCATCCATTCTGTTTATGTCTTTTTATTGAGGAATTGAGACAATTGATATTAATAAATATCAATGACTAATGATTGTTGATTCCTGTTATTTTGTTGTTGTTGTTGCTGTTGTTGTTTTTGATGGGTGGTGGTGGTATGTGTGTTTCCCTTCTTTTGGTTTTGCTGGTGTGAGATTATTCATGGGTGTAGTTAACCTCCTTAAGTTGGAGTTTTCCTTCTAGTACCTTTGTAGGACTAGGTTTGTGGCTAGATATTGTTTAAACTTTACTTTATCATGGAATATCTTGTTTTCTCCATCTATGGTGATTGAAAGCTTTGCAGGGTATAGTAGTCTGGGCAGGCATCTGTGTTCTCTTAGCNTCTGCAGCACATCTGTCCAGTCCCTTCTGGCTTTTATAGTCTCCATTGAGAAGTCNGTGTAATTCTAATAGGTCTGCCTTTATATGTAACTTTGTCTTTTTCCTTGTAGCTTTTAATATTCTTTCTTTGTTCTGTATGTTGGTATTTGATTATTATGTGGTGAGGGGACTTTCATTTCTGATACAATCTATTTGGTGTACTGTATGTTTCTTGTACATTTATAGGCATCTCTTTCTTTAGGTTAGGAAAATTTTCTTCCATGATTTTGTTGAAAATATTTTCTGGGCCTTTGAGCTGGCTTTCTTCTCCTTCCTCTATTCCAATTACTCTTAGGTTTGGTCTTTTCATAGTGTCCCAGATTTCCTGGATGTTTTATGTGAAGAGGTTTTTGGTTTTTTTTTTAGCTCTTTTTTAAAGTTTTCTTTTTGATTGATATATCCATTTCTCCTACTGTATCTTTAATGCCTGAGATTCTTTCATCTCTTGTTTTGTGTTGGTGAAGCTTGCCTCTGTAGTTCCTAAATTTTTCATTTCCAGATTTCCCTCAGTTTGGGTTTTCTGTATTGATTCTATTTCCAATTTCAAGTCTTGAACAGCTTTATTTATGTCCTTACATTACATTGTTTGTGTGTGCCAGATTTCTTTAAGGGATTTATTAATTTCCTCTTTAAAGACCCCTATTACCTTCATCAAGGTTGTTTTAAGGTCTTTTTCTTGTGCTTCAGCTATGTTGGGATATTCAGAGCCTGCTGTGGTAATTTAGCTTGGCTCTAGTGAAGACATATTGTCCTGGCTGTTATTGATTATGTTTTTACGCTGGCATCTAGGCATCTGGCTTTGAGGTAATTAAAGATCTAGGTGCTGATTTCTGGATTTGTCTTTGTTGGGTGGGTGGATGTTTTGTTCTATTGTTTCTGTTTCCTCTCTGGATTTCCAGAGTGTGTGATGGCTGTGTGTTGCCTGTTTTCCTGGCCTGTTCAGCTGGTGTGTTTAAGCAGGGAATATCTGCTGGTGTTACAGGCTGAGATGCTGGGATGAGTTGGGGGAAGGAAGGTTAGAGAAGATCTTTATGATCCATTGGGGATGGGATCAGAGAGAAAAGGGAAACCACAGCAGGTTTCCTGCCACGGAGCTGGGCATGGTGAGCTGGAGATATTGCATCTCAGGATCAACAGGAGAGGTGTGGGTCTGCCTTCTTCCTAGTTGTTGCCCTGGGAGGAGAGGCTTTTGGATTAGCAGGGGGTGCCTGCTGGAGTTGGAGTCTGGGGGAGGGAGATTAAGAGGGGATAGTCGGTGGGATCCACAGTGGGTAGTGGAGAGGGAAGGCTGAAGCTGGTGTTCTGTTGCAGAGCNAGGGACAAGACTGCAAGATTGGGTCTGGGGGAAGAAAGAAAGAGGACATCTTCAGGCAACCTACCTGGTATGGCTTGTGATTTAGCAGGGTGGTCTATTTGTTTGTTTTAAGGTGTTGAGGAAAATAGTGTGATGAGAAAACAATGCTCCATCAGACAACCTGTACCAGCCTTCTCTACAGCACAGCTGGATACCGGTCACTTATAAATGACACAGGCTTTTGACAGAATCAGAGTTCTTGAGAAGTCTATAATCTTTATGAGTTTGCATGGTTTCTGTAAAAGGATTTATTCCCTAAATTAGGATAGTCTGAGTAGTCATCTTGAGCATTTCACTGTTAACTCTTAATTAACTCTACTCAAGAAGGGCCTTGCACAGATCATCTGAAACATTGAATGAAAAAGACATATGCTTGATATTGACATATCACATCACCTTTGAAGTGTATTTGTCCCTTACATGATCTTTACTTAGGAAAACCAATGTTAAAGGCAATCTTTCATTTTCCAAGAGAACATAACCTGTGGATGAGGGAACCCAGCGAAAGGTAAGAGTGAGTGGACTATGAATCTGGGTATGTGTTGAACGTTTTGATAAAGCACCATTTCCTGGTCCATCTTCTTTCCAAGTAGGATGGCAAATAATTTATGAATAACCAACAGCAATAAAGTTTGAATATCCAAATATATCAGACAAGTTATATGGCAGAAAAAGCTGACAAGACCCAACTTTATATCACCAACCAATGAGTCAATTTAAAATTATGAGTAGCNNCTCAGTCGAGTAGGAGTATGCTTTGCTTAGCATAGCCATGGGGAGTTAGGATATCACATACAGAGGCATATGAATGATCTCACTTGGGTTTTAAGGATAGCTTGGCCAATGTTATGGAATAACTCTAAGGAATAATTATGTACTAGTACATCTCTCACTTAATAGTCCTTATGTGTTCCATTTTCATTTGAGGTACTCTAGAAAACAAAACTGATTTCTTTGGGGAGACAATCTCCAAGGAAATAATTCTTTTTCTGGGAAATTTCTCATAAGTTTAAAATAAATCAGGGAGTTTCCTTGGTGGCTAATAGATAACAGTTTTAGTGACATTTTTCTTCTTAAAAATGATGACTCAAGCATGGTCTGAAAGGAAAGGCAAATGGTAGCAATCACAAAGCTTTGTGCCAAAATGCTGACAGGTCCACTCACATCTTCCTGGAATTAGGTTCTACCCGAACTTGTTTTGTTTTGTCTTCAGAGAGAGGAAAAGCAAAACAAAAATTCCGCATGGATTTGATGGCTGTCTCTCCTCCACTCCTTATTATATTAACTAATGCTTTTGAAGAATATGTAAATGATTAAAAAGCAACCCAAGTTTTGTGCCCAGACATGGTAAAAACAAATGCTAAAATACTAATTTTGGCTTTGCTCTTTGAAATTTCTTTGGAGCAGTACTTAAATTACTTTGCAGTGGATTTTCCATTCCTTCCCTGGAGTAATCTGGTTGTTCCAAAAATAAATATGACAGAGAGCAAATATAAGTGAAAACTTTTGTTTTAGTCTCTGCTTCAATTTCCAGAACCATTATTTCTCGTGTTTACAAAATAGTGGCTCTTGTGAATTTTCTCTTTTCTTCCTCTTCCTTGTAAAAATTATTCTTTCTGTGTAAAAGACAAACCCCCCTTCTTCTTCCCAATAACCTCAGCCCCACTTTCCACACAGGAGTAACAGGAGCGGATCGGACACCCAATTTCCATGTGCTGGAGATCTGAAGGCATGGGCTGAGAGGCTCAGCTTCTGAAGGCCCCATTACCAGTTGGCACTCTGAATGCTGAAAGGCTATTGAACTAGAGCCCAGCACTTGGAATCTGAGCTGCTGTCTCCTTAGGGGTGTTTTTAGTCCTACAAAGTTCAGTGATTTTCTTCAGTCTTATGTAGTTAATGGTTTATACCCTTTCATTTCTAACATCAGTTATATTTAAGCAAGAGTTTGAAATTTCTTGTTTACTTCTTTTGTTCAAAGTATTTTCCATACAGACTCAGTTCTGTGTTTGCTCTGCAGAGATGGGAGGAACACATACAGGAAGTTGCCCTCTAAACGTTGTGTAACATCTTACCAAGAAGGCATTTGCCCACCAAATCTCCCTAAATCACTCTTGCTAGTACACCTTTGATTAATCTTCTGCTCCTTCTACAAGAAGAAAGCCTTTCTGGGTCTTGTTTCTGTCAACTCCTTGTCTGACACAGAAAATTGTAAAGGAATGCTATAGAGAGGCTTCTCTGAATCTTCCTAGAGATACCACAGCTTACATGCAACTCAGTGTTTTCACACCTGAAAAACATAGTAGTATCTGCTTTGGTGTTCTCTTAGGATGAATGAGATAATCTATAATATTAGCATTATTATCTTGCTACTTTTAACTGCCACTTCTATTGCCATGATAGCCTGTCATAATACATCTCCATTATTGTTTTTCATATGGATTTTCTTGAAATTTCTACCTTTATTTGAGATGTCCAGAGTAAAACTTGAGCACTAAAGAAATTAAGTAACCCATAAAGGGCTGTAGGTGAGTAGAACTTCATCCTGGCTGCATGTCAGAATAATTTATACAGGAACTGTATAAACTATTGATACCTGGACTCTACTCCTAGAGATATTAACTTATTTGGTGTGGAATGCAGGCTGGGCTCTATTCCAGTGGGTACTCATGGCTGGAAGCCGCTATTTCTGTTTAAAATAGGTTCATTTGAGTAACAAAATGCTTCATTTTTGCCATTTTACCTTCCAAGGATACCAATACATAGTCAGTTCAAAAGGAATTATTCTCACTTCTGTTGTGAACTGCCCTGTCTTTTGGTAGAGGATGCTAATTACAGAACCATGATCTTCTCCATGGAAAAGTTTGAGAAATCAGTTAATGACCTGGTAAGCTAAAGTGGCTCAGATCCAAGCATTATTAGTGAGTGTCATCTTTGCTGAATATCACCTGTAGCCANGGATAAAATATTTCACATTTCTGAATTGTCAGTAGTCAAAATAGCTTGTCACTAATGTCACCAACTTGTTAAAATACTAATTATCAAGTGTCTCTTTCCCTACCAGATAAATATTTCACTGGTGCAGCTGTAAAATACAATTGCAGTTTTTTAATCTTTCTAATAGACTATGAGACCTGAACTGAGGAGTGGTTAATGGCTACATATGTAAAACCTCACCTCCTCCACATCTTCTCACTCAGACCTCTCATCCTAGCACTAGTCTGAGTGCAGCCTGCTGATGCTCAGAGTTCTTTACTAGATCTTTTTAACCCCANAGCCTCCCAAGGAGCCCTTTTCCTCCAGTCACTGCTAAGAACACAGCCACATAAATAGGATGGAGTGATTATGAGAATGCTGACACACTAAAGCAAAGATGAGCCTCTGCCACTTCTGAGAAAGCAACTTCTAGGATCTGCCCTAAGACATCAGTTAGTCCTATTTTCTTCATGTACCAAACTGAACATTTTATGATGCTCAGGACTGTANAAAAATTCCTTGGTACCCATCAGCATGCACCGTTCAGCAGGAGGAATCTCTTTATTCTTAGCTGTTAGAGCCCCACTAAGAGTTATGAGGGATGGAGTCCCAGGGGCTGACTCTCCTACTGNTTGGTTCCCATTAGGACACTGTCTCCTCATCCTCTGCTGCTCATGTGTCTGTCATCAATCCTGTTGGTTTCCCAGACTCAACCAAATCTAAACATCACCTGGGGCACCTTTTAGACTATGGGAGTCCCACGCTTCATTGCCAGATCAATAAAACAAAAACTCTAGCCACTGGCATCTTTTAAAAACTGCCCTTTTGGTTTTGAAAAATATCAGTTATTGAGGTTCACTGACCTGTGTCTCCCCTCCATCATCCCATCCCACATCCCCTGTGAATTTCCCAAATCCTGCCTTTGCTCTGATAACATAATAAAGAAGTTATTCCCATCATTCCAAGTTTCTCAGTTGAACTTTATATCTGATTGTCTAGAATGTCCTTGTGGCTTTGCCTGTGGAGACACAGCCTGTCCTGTTTATCTCACATCTGCAGAGCAATATTGGGTTAGCTAGACATTTCCTGAAAGAAGTTACACCAGAGACAATTCCGTCATGTGAATTGTCTTAACTCCCATTTTTTTCCTATACTATTTTGATTCACAAAAATTAATTTTGCCTAGCAATTAATCTATTTTAATTGGTTTATTGTTCTTCCTACTTATTGTCATTTTTTATAAAAGGAAAATTTGGAACAAAACTGAGTGAAGGGTGGGTTGGGCAGATATGACCCAGACTTAAGAAAGTCAGTAAGCACTTAAAATAGGAGTAAGAGCACAGAAGCATCCCTCATTTTACAGGGACTCTGTGTCAGAGAGCTCCATGTTTGTTTCACAGAATAACTATTTCATTTAATGGTAACTGTTGTGTGCACTCCTGAAAAATGCAGATACTTATTTGCATAGTAAATAACCACCCAAGCCCTTCTTAATGATTTGAAAGAGTTGTACCTATAGCATAAAATCTCTATTTTGAGTGAAGGGGTATGGGCATGTANATGTGAGGATAAGTGAAGATGTGCATATATGNACGTATGTATGCATATTCTGTGGCCTGACTTTCTCTAGAACATCCCAAGATATTCAATAGGATTAAAAGGAAANCATGCAGTCTAGGAAGTACCAGAACATAAATAAACTACCACACCAAAGAAAGCAAATAGACAATTCAACAATAGACCCCATATATATGACATTTATATACATAAGATAACACTGTATATCAATAGGATGACTTTATAAATAGGTACGGTTATTATGTGTTAACAAAACATTAAGTATTTAAAAAGATGGAAATATTTGATCATTCCATATCATGTCTTGAACTATTACATTGTGCCTTATAAATTTGTACAATTGAAGTAATAATTATTTTAATTATTATTGTGTGTTAAGACAATTTAGTGCAATTTTGAAAAAGTAAATTTAACTCCTGTCATACATGCATGCTAACAAGTTCGAATCAACAAGATCACATCAAAAAATGATAGGTACTGGGCTGGGAGATGGTTGAGTGGGCAAAACACTTGCTGGGCACATGTGAGAATCTAAGTTCAGATCCCTAGAACTCACACAAAAACGCAAAAGAGAGAGCAAACATCTGTCATCCCAACATCTCTCCAGTGAGATGGGAGGTCAAGACAGGAGAATCCTGTAGTTCACAGCCCAGCTAGGCTGGCATGCAGAGCAGAGATGCTAAGCACAGTGAAAGGTGGATTTTGACAACTGAGATTGTCCTCTGCCCTCCACATAGGTGCCATGGTAAGCACTCACCAGAACATACATACACGTACCTTAAACACCCAT